>CAJPEV010002309.1:23857-46684 GCA_905338385.1 Darwinula stevensoni | reverse complement strand
TGTGTCGGTCGACGAATGCGCTCAAAGCATGGAATCGTCCGTAAGCCCTCTAGCGGTGGCGAAATTCATCCGGCTGGAGACCCTCGTATTTATCGGCCAATCGAAATAATTTCCTGCACAGGTCTTCCATGATGACAGCAGCGATCGGTGTGGATTCCTCGTTGGCATAAATGCGACGGGGAACATTGGGTATGAGAATATCATCTTGGCTCAGCTTTTCCTTCTGCAAATTGATCATGGTCGAGATGAGCTCATTGTAGACGACAACTTCTCTATCAAATATGTGAAAATGCTGCAAATTCTCCCTGTGCTTCGGCAGGATCGGAAGAAGCTTCGCAACGTGCACGACTTTTTGGCTCTTCTGTGATCCGTCGCAGGCGTAGTTCTAATTGGCCTCGATCCGATAAACGATGGCGGCGAAATTGTCGCCGACTTCTGTCGCTAGCTCCACATGCAAGCCCTCGACCTGGATCTCGTCTTCTCCAGTCTCCTTTTCGATTAGCATCTTGACAAGCTCCTGCGTGATGTCGTTCACGTCTTGGTTTTTATTTCCTCCATTCAACCACATACCACAATGGCAAAACATTCCGCGTCTCATTTCGATAGACTGAACTAGGTCGAAGTACGTTCACGAGCTCACAGCCCTCGAAGTATATTTGAACGCATATGATTTTCTACTTTCAGCCTTTCCGAGTACCCCAATCTGGCAATTCGGATATGCATATGAGTTTGAAAGAAATCTCCTGATGAATTGTCACAGTTGCTTTATTTTCCGGTGCAGGTGGAAGGATCTATACCATATTTATGCACCTTGTGCGTTTTCCTGCTTTTCGCTCCATTTGTTTATATATTTTTAGGCTTCATTTTAATTGCAAAGAGACTCGCTATTGTTGTGACTTCGTGACTCTCCGGTCTAAGAAAATGATTAATGAAGTAGTGTGAAAGCCAATTTTGAATGGCTTTCCCTTTCTTCAATCCCACCTTTCTCTATGGGACTCACTAACGTTAGGCCTAGGCCTAACCAACAGACTGCCTTCAGGTCACCCCAAAGTCTACCGTTTATCTTAAAAAGAAAACCTCAATTATCGACTTACAGGGCCAAGTAGGCCTTTAAGGATGAATCCGTGAGCTTCGAAGCACCTTGAGGACGTATAACGTCAGACCAATCACAGGCCTATTCATACTTCCACGAACCATTTCACTGGGGACGTGGAACGTTAGGCCTATCTGGAGTTCGCGATTAACCATTACCCTTCATCGAACCATCCCGAATTGGTCTGCGGAAGGAATGCCTCCAGGACCGAGACATGGTAAATATACCTAGTCTGGACAGGCCAATGGAGAACGCCAGGCAGTCACACGCTGATTAGAAGGGTTAGCCGCCATCGCTCATGGCGTCAAATCGACCAATAAACGCATAGCTTTTCCATTCATGACGTAACACTACAGTGAGTTTTGACGCTCTCCACGATCAGGTAGGCCTAGGCCTAGGCCTACCCGGTCTTCATTGACCAAGTAAGGCATTTTGACAATTGATTAATGCTACCTATTCCGTCTTTATTTTAATTGCACTCAGTAAGGAGAGGGTGCATCATCAGTTTCCCATGCAGTTAGGCTCAGGGTCAACATGAGGATTTGAAAATTCCGCCACACCTAAGGTTAGACCCCGCAAAAGGGTCAATAGTAATCAAACCCGATTCATCATTGTAAGACGTGATACCCAACCCAGTCAGTGGTCTTTCACAGCATCCGAATCCTGAACACACTGACCATGACTACCCAGCGCCTCATTGAATCCCAGGCCTCATGTCTCCTTGACGCCATCAGTAATGGCCGCCAGCCCTTCAAATCGGCGTGAGATCTTCGACCGCCATGTCCAGTCTAGGTATATTTACCATGTCTCTGGACCAGCCCAAGGGGACGACCATGTTGTTTCGCTCTCTCTGAAACCACCTGCTTTCAAGGGTCAAGTCATGGTAGGAATAAATCCTCAATGACAAAAGAAACGGGTATGTAGGTCCAAATGAACCATGCGGTAATCGGAAATATTGCAACTTGACTCGTACGGCTCCTCACTGACTCGAACGTGGAATTTCTTCATCTTGTGGGCGAGGCCGCCGAATGGGATCGCGTGATCTCCGTGTACGTAAGAGGGCGCTATTATGTACGGACTGACTCCAATTAGATAAGTACCGGTGAGATTCGGAAGGACTAGGCTGTTCAGCAACAATAACAATGGATATATTGAATGTATACAACTCACTCGTCTCGCCTCCACCCCCTTGTCCCGGTCGGGGGGAGGTCTCTTGGAGGTGGGAGGTGTCCGGTAGGTGGTGACTCCTCCTCCACTCCTTGGTGAGGTCCGCCGCTAAGCCCACAATCTCTACCCGTAATCTGTACGGCCAGCCTCAGGTGCCCTTGTGATTAATGTCTGCGGGATCTGTTCGGATATTCCTTGACCATCCATTTGGTAATATTGGAATAAAGATGTTTTATTATTTAATCTGTAGGGTGCCTCAAACATAAACTCTAAAAAATAATGGTTCGGACGAGAATCCCTAGTTGGTTGTACGCTTTCAGAGCGGTCTTCGGTTATAGAGAAAACATTTGAAATGATATTAAGCTCACTTCAATAAGTATTTGATGTACCGACTCATGATAACAACTCTATAGTTCTTGAACTACTGTATTAAGGAGGGGCTCTGTACGAGTCTACGAGGGTTGGTAGAAAAGTTTTCCGCCTATCTGGAAATCGGGTGTTCAATAAAGTCCAGAACATTTTTTTAGAGTTAAACTATAATAGTTACTGACTATTTTTAAATTGTAATAAGTTCTGTCATTTTTGGACTAGTACAATGGTTTTTGGGTCGAAAGAAAGAGAATTCAATAGGGTATTTTGATATCACCAACTGGCGTCGTCACTTCGCTCGTAAACCAAGGTCTAATGACCTGGTTAAAATACGGCATGGTACGATATGACACGGGAGTCAACTGCGAGAGAGAGAGAGAGAAGCAAAATGGACAAAACAGTCTTCCTCACATATCCGAAGGTACCATATTGGATCCACTCAAAACACTGGTAAATGACCGAACGATTTATGGGGTTGGGCTAACGCACAAAACTGGTGGAACCTATGCGCCAGGTGTTCGGGGGTCAAATTCTTCTTGACCTTCTCCCAGTCCCTTCGATAATGCGGAACGTGAAGTCGACCGTGTCGCATGGGATTTTGTCCTGCATCAGCACAGCCTTTTCTTGGCCTGCGGAGATCGACCGGGTCGTAACTTGAAGATGAACATGATGTTCATAATGTAGCAAGCATAGCATATCGTCGAATGAAGATTATTTTGCTCTATCTCCACAGAGTATAGTTTTGAGAAAAGAGCAAAAACAACTTCCGAATTCCATTACATGAATACTACTGAAGCCTTATGAACGCAGTAATGCATATATTCATCATTTCCCTTCCAGCGTTCAATCATGTATGATCTTTCGTGTATGAACAATGAAATTCATTAGATTGGACTTAAGAACAAAATTATCCCGAGGATCAAAGCAAAACGAGAGTGCTATAATGTTCTATCTCCAGGAACTGTTTTATTCATGAACATGTGTGCGAAAAAGGATAAGTAAACCCTTTCAGCAAACAAAAAGTAAATACTTTGATTCACGAGACATCAGAAGACCAGTGGCGGCTCGTGGTTCCTGCTGTAGGGTAGGCCAGTGACGTAGCCAGGGAAGGGGGGCTGTCCTGGCTCCCACCCCCTTTCCCCCAAGCTTACACAAGGTTTTTNCCCCCCCCCTCTCCTGTCTTTCCCCATCTTCGTAGCTCGGTGTCTGGCCCCTCCAACCCGTGGGCCCCGGTGCAATCGCACCGCCTGCACATTCGGTAGCTACGCCACTGGCAAATAGGGGTCACACCAGAGACATGGTAAATATACCTAGACTGGACAGGCCAATGGAGAACGCCAGGCAGCCACACGCCGATTAGAAGGGTCAGCCGCCATCGCTCATGGCGTCAAATCGACCAATAAACGCATAGCTTTTCCATTCATGACGTCACACTACACTTAGTTTTGACGCTCTCCACGACCAGGTAGGCCTAGGTCTAGGCCTACCCGGTCTTCATTGACCAAGTAAGGTATTTTGACAATTGACCCATTCCGTCTTTATTTTCATTGCACTCAGTAACGAGAGGGTGCATCATCAGTTTCCCATGCAGTTATACTCAGGGTTAACATGAGGATTTGAAAATTCCGCCACACCTAAGGTTAGACCCCGCAAAAGGGTCAATAGTAATCAAACCCGATTCATCATTGTAAGACGTAATACCCAACCCAGTCAGTGGTCTTTCTCGCAAAAGGGTCAATAGTAATCAAACCCGATTCATCATTGTAAGACGTAATACCCAACCCAGTCATTGGTCTTTCATAGCATCCGAATCCTGAACACATTGACCATGACTACCGTGCGCCTCAGTGAATCCCAGGCCTCATCGTCTCCTTGACGCCATCAGTAATGGCCGCCAGCCCTTAAAATCGGCGTGAGATCTTCGACCGCCATGTCCAGTCTAGGTATATTTACCATGTCTCTGGGTCACACAGTCACATCCGACCTATAGTTTAGCCAAAAGTCACTGTCAAAGTTGCCGCTAGATGACCATTCGAGGTGTCGAATTCAAACGACTACAACTCGGTAACCGTTCGCCAGGGGAACCCGCAAATAACGTCTTCAGAAAGCTAAGACCTACCTTTAATGAGAGGTTAAGATTCAAGCTGACTGAAAGGTCAAAGGTCACGAGGCCATATAGGGGAGTAGGGGAGGGAGTCAAATTTTCGAGAACAGTTTTCCGACCGTCATTCCGACCACAGATCCACCAGAGAAAAAAGTATGCATGAGATTTTAGAGGACCTCTCGATCGATCCGTGTACCAAATCTCATGGACCTTGTACAGAGCATTTTGGAGAAAAGTACCAAAATGAGCTCGTAATTGTGCCAAAAAAAAGGTACTCCGTAGGGTTTTTCTGTTTTTCTCGCCTTCAAGGCTAAAATCGGGAAATGTTCTCTGATAGATCGATAGGGAACAGCCTCAAGATTGCAGGGATACCTCGGTCGTGTCGATACCTACTCGTGTTCCCCTGGAAAGTTTATTCAAAGTTCGTGTGTTTTTAAAGAAAAATCGCCCCTGCTGACCCTTGACAACAGCCTCATCAGAAGACGTTCCCAGACATCCGTGGGTAAAAGATTACGGCAGATTTCTTGAAAGATCGATAAACATGAATCGTCGGAAGGATTCGATGTAAAAATCACCGTGATTTCTACCCGGACTCCCGCGGAAAAGACTCCTGACAGGGATAGAAATCGCCCCCCATCGTCTCTGTCATCGTATACGCGCTCGCCGCAGAATGGGTCCCCAGGCTCCTCCAAAACAAATATCACAAATCTTATCTGATAGATCGATAGAGACGACTCTCTGGATAGCAGGGAGACCTATTATTGACGACCAAGATTTCTTCCCTATTACATGCATACCAATGAGTCTACTTCCCTCTGACCTGTGAGGTCTTGACTGATGCCTCTTTCGAAAAATCAATTCAGTCACGTTTTCCCCTGCATGCCTCCTTCCTCGCAAACTACCGCAGACTACTTTCCTATATCATGTGGTGGAATCGTCTACGATTCAGAAGAGACATCAATCGCCTTTCTTGGCATTCGGGTTGTCAATTTGTGGGACTTTTCCTTGCTTAGCTTTGGAGAGGCTAGCAGACGACGGACTAGCATTCCTTCTCTCCGTCACTATTCTTTGTCTCTCTCTCTAGAGCTCTAATCTACAGTACGCGGCGCATCTGATGAATTCTTCTGTACCCTATCTGAAATTGGATTGCCGAGTAAGCTTCACGCCATTTCCGCGAGTTGGGCGATCGAATTGAGACAATCCGTTTCCTATGGAGAGCTCTAATGGTGGTGTCGAGAATCGATAATGCAGTTCACTTAGGCTTTGGCTAATTGCAGTGGGATTGTCTTTGCTGGAAAAATACTCGATCGTAGACCTTGGAAGTGTTCATCTTCCGAACCCTCAGCGGTAATTCCTCTTAAAATTTAATCGTGAACTCACCACCAACGTCTTCGAAGTTTCCACGGAGTTGCTTCGAGACGTAACGGTCTCGAGCAACGATTGCATCTTCTTGACTTGATGCTAAACGGAAGGGAAACCCAGTACTTCGAGATCATTGATGAGGAAGAAACAAGATTAAAGTGGCGCAGTCTGAGGGTGGATTTTTGAACAAAAAAACTATCCGATAATGCAGCTTTATTTCTGAGAAAATGCATTATAAATCCGGTAAATAAAGCAGCATTATCGGATAGTGCTCTATTCAAAAATCCACCCTGAAACTTTAATTGCAATGACTGGTCGAAGCCCATCGTCTCGTGAGAGATCTCTATCGGCCTGGAAAGTCGAAGGCTGCAACTCTTAAGCCATCCTGCAGAGCCCAAACTTCCAGGATTCCACATCTTGGAATCTATTTCGGAATATAGAGTTGTTGTACCACTCTCGCGGCTAAGTGGGAAGGTGCACCATCGTACTGGAAAAAGAGTCTCGTTCAGGATGTGAGAGGAATTTCGTCCACGTACGGCAATCAGACCTCCTTAGACACGGTCAAGTAAGTTTCCTTTGTAACGTGCCCATCGAAAAAGAACGGCCCTAGCAGGTTATTTCCATGGATTTCACACCTCATTGTAATTATCTGGTTGATTTAACGGTTTCAGTCAAGGTACGGTCTCGGTGCCGTCGGGCCGATGGCCGGTAGGTGCCATCGGCCCGACGGCACTGAAACAGTTTGATTGTACTTCTTCTATCCAGTGTTGGTTGTTAAAAGTTTCTCTCGTTTAATCGGTGACATAATTATTCGCGTCTATCTGCGTCATCTCCGTGCATTTCCTGAACACATTGGGCCTCGAATGGGTGGAATTTCTGCCTTCCACGTATGCGCACTACTGACACTTAAGAAACTCCAACTACCCGGGCAATTTTCCTCGTAGAGCTTTTTTGACCCGCTTTAATTTTGTGCAAGAACTCGAATCGAAGTGTCTTCGTCTGTACTTGGACGGGGCCATTCTCTTCTCTTCCTGTCGAAAATACTACTATACCAGTTTCTTTGAACCTACTCTCTACAGGACGTCGACTCAGCATCCTTTATTCATCCTACGATGAAATTCTTCACACACCATTTTCTGACTCAGTCCGCCTACATCAAGGTCTAATTCAACTTTCTTCTGAGGTGTGCAGTCATCACCATGTGCGATTATTCGCTAATGCCCTGAACGTGATAAAAAAGTATAAGTGAAAGATCAATGAATAAGGACCTTTTATTCAGCCTGAATATTTCTTTAGCTTGCAGGTTTGAAGGGGGGGGGGGGGGGGGGGGGGGGGGGAAGTTTGCAGAACTTTTGTACAAGCTTGGTGTGGCTAGAGAAAAATACTCCATTTATAATTCCATACAATTTGGTGGGAGAGGGGGGGGGGGGGGGGAAGAAATTTAGAGAGGCATGTCTGTTCATATTGAGATCTCCCGAGTGATTCCGAAGATTCTTCTATCCAGGCCGACCCGATTCTGGGCGTGCATTGAAGCCCTGCAGGATCGTAGCGACCGCTCACACGTAACTCGAAATATGTAAGAACGACAACGCCTGTTCTCACTGTATAGAAGAAAAAAAAATCACCGGAAAACTCCATTCAGTGGTTAGAAACATTGCTACCGGCCTGTGATTGTAGTGACATCAATAGGCGCGGTAGCGCCTATTACCTTTCTTCAACCCTTCCCGCCGAAAAATGCAACCTCCTCCTATTCCTGTCTGAGAGCATCAACAAGAACGAAATTTGGCATACTTCTTCCTCTCTCACCACAAAATCGCTCCAGCAAATTTGAAGCTCCATCTCCCTGGGGTTGTGGAGAACACTGAATCTCCTTTATGGAGGATTCCATAAAAAATGAAATTAGCTGTCGTTCAATTAGGCTTAGAGTGCTAGCTCTGGTACAGTCCCCCAATGTTGCCGGATACCGTGCCGAAATTTTGCCAGATTCAAGACTGTTTCAACCTTCGTATTGGCGTCTGAATCTCCTGTTTTTTTTATGTATGAGACATTTTTGTTCTGAGTTCATGAGATGAGTTGAGAATGAAGCTGTGGTTAGCAGATATTGATCGATGTGGTGGGATATACAGATATGTTATCCGGACATCCCTGAATTAACAGGATGGCGCATACCATGGGTTCCATGCTGCTTGAGGGCATTCTCTCCTCAAGACATATTCGAGATGGTTCGAGGAACTCCAGATAGGCCTAACGTTTCACGTCCCACTGAAATGGTTCATGAAATGCGAATCAGGCCTCCAATTGGTCTAACGTTACATTACTTCATTTACATTGTGATCGGTGGATAGGGATAATCCCGCTCAGCGATGAACAGTGCCGGATACATGAAATGCACAAATAGGTGAATCGGGGGAGAAAGGGAAAAGGAGTTTGAAGTACTGCGCGTAAAGAAGGTAGATGATGGAATACTCCTTGAAAACTCGAAATATCTGTAACAGTCAAGAGGAGGAAATATCCGCCGCGTACCCCATGTGTATGATTCACCTATGAGGGAAAACCAGTTTACGTTATGTGCAGTGAATACCCCATTCGCACTCGACTCCGAATATTCCAGTTTGTCCTTGAAGTTCCTCTTTCCGGTGAAAGATCGAAATTTTCAGGCTGACGAGAGGAATTCGAGGTTCCAAAAAGGAGCGGAATCATTCGGGCCAGCGGTTCCCAAGTTATGGTACGCTACATATGCACCCTGGAGACAAGTGGTACGCAGAAGTCGAAAGTTTGGGAGTCGCTGATTCAGGCACTTTGTGGAAATGCTTCTTGTAGGTGTTTCTCCTCTGCTTCCGGTTAATTGCCTGAATTTTCCTTCTAATTCGGGAAATTTATTTATTTATTAATGAAAAGGGAAACCATAAAAATCCTTCCGTGTTCATTTCTCGTGCAAAAAAAATTCACAAGATTCTCCGGACGACGGTTTGCTTGCCACATGTAGACGGAAAATTGCAGCGGCATTCCAGTTACACGTACATTTTACAGTTACACGTACAGACAATTTCCGAGGCGCATTGTTTTTCGATGCGAGTCTTGATTTACGGGGAACGGGCTGATTCTCACTTCGTGACGGTTGAAACCAACGTTCACACTCCATCTCCGTTCTTTTCCTCTTCCTTGTTCCAGCCTTGCTTCCCTCGTGTTTCTGAATCAAAACAAAATCAAACTAAAAAGTGATACGGAACATTCTTGCACCGAGCACAGTTCTATCGATGGACTGCCGCGGTGGTACCACACTGCCATTCTGGGATCTCATCATAAATTTCGTATTTACTTTCCAGTATCATTTTAATATACTAGTAATTTCATGATAAAATTCGATTAATATCATCATGTCGAAGCTGATATATAGGTAAAAGAACTCCTCGTTCCTTTCCCCCCCCCCCCCCCAGTTGTTTTCACTCGTGTGATAGATCTGAACTCGGACAAGTGAATGACCGCCGATCGAGTAAACGAGAGGAAGTACACGATGGAGCGTGCACGATAACACTGAAGATTCCTTAGAGCGTCTCGAACCTCATCGATGCACGTTCCTACGTATTCGCATGAAGGCGAAATAGACTCATATCGAGATATTGATACTAGATCTGAATTAGATCGTTCTCACTGTTTGAGACTCTCGAAGACTCGGCGATTGCAACGTCTTCGTGGGAGTGGGTCAGACGGCGTCTGCCCGAATGTGCAGGATCGTACCATGCGCAGGATCGTACACTCTTAGAAAAGAGTGAGCGATTTCCTCAAAGGGAGCGAAACAGGAGTTAGCGGCTTTACTCCCTAAAAACAAGGAAGTAATTCCGCTCACCTCTCCCTCTCCTGAGAACAACCACTAACTTTTCCCACCAGTTTGAAAAGGACTCTCATTTGTTTCGCGCTCTTAAAAAAGATATGGACTTTGCTCATATAAAGGAGTAGTTATCGATTGAACTTCCTCGTTTTTAGGGAGTAAAACTGCTAACTCCAGTTTCGCTCCCTTTCTCGGATATCGCTCACTTTATTCTAAGAGTGTACCGCATCGGTGATGCCCTATTTCGTCCCAACCCGTGCACTCGAGGTAAGGAAGAGGTTACGCTTCTCTTTTCGTCACTTACACCGAAGCCTTCCCCCCTTCGAATCGGCTGGGCAATCGCGAAAACTCCGCGAGTTCATCACGAGGCGAGACCGTACCGAATAACGGTCGAGGATCGAGCACGGCTTCGGCCCGCTTCCTATTTCGAGGTTGGGCAGAACGCATATGTCGGGTAGGCCTAATCATCTCCAGATGCAGAAGGAATCGAAAGCGACGCTCACTTAGGCGACGAAACTCGGCATGAAGGTATCTTCGATCGGCCTCACGTTACGCTCATTTCGTCAAAGCCTCAAGATAGGGAAATAAACTAGATTCTTGTTGACGTTGAGACGAGTGGATCGGAAGGCATTTTGGGAATCCAAACGAAGCCTCCCACATTTGGACCCCTAGTTCCCTCACTGCGCTACGCACAGCCGAGAAATCGGAGACGAACATGAAGGGAATTATTATCCCTTGCCTGGATCGGTGTTGCGATGCCGTGTTTCCCCTTTGCTTTTTCAGGTTCCGAGGCGGTCGTCGAGGGAAAATGAGTCATTAAAATCAAAAAGTTTCCCCATCCTCCGATATCACACAAATTCTGAAGCTAGTTTTTTTTCCTGAAATTTCTTGGATGGTGCGGCATGATTTTTAACCCTTATCCGGGCAAAGTATTTTTGTGACACAAACGGGCAAGGCCAAACATTTTTAGAATTTTTTCCTTAAAAGCAAATCCAATTTTAACATTTTGTTTTTAAATCTATGGATGACTGTCTATGAAACTCATATCAAATTTAATGAATATTTTCAAAAATGCGGAAAGTAATGCAATGAAATATACCCTGGGGGGATCCAATGGACCCCCCTCCCCTTGCCCGGATAAGGGTTAACCCCAAGCTTGCGGCGGCACAGTAGGTAAAGTTACATGACGCGGTTCTACGGGAGACCTCAGGGACTCCGCCCAGAACGAAGCTCGACTTCAATCTAGAAGCGAGTTTTTTTTTCTATTTACGGGGACATGCTATGAAATACTTCCCTTTTGCACGAATCTCTTAAGTCACTATCCAGAAGCGTAGGGAAATAGAGGAAAGGGGATGGGTCGCGACTTCCATTCGAGTCAAACAAGGTAGCAACACTGTCAACTCTGGGATTACAGTCTATCTGAGATTGGGAATCTGTTCTGATTGAGTCAGATTTCCTGGGATTCTAGCCATTCAAATGCATTCTGTCATGGACTGTCCCTTAGGCCACCCCACAGTGCACCTTGAGCAGTGAGGACCGACAGTACGATTATAGACGAATGCGAATAGACGAATAATGAATATAATATGCGATTGGCATGTTTTTTGCAAGTGCAATACTTGGGAGTTTGCTCTATGAGCATGTTGATGGTCGAAAACGACATGCAATAGAATGTCTTTTAGTTTTTCTTGCATAAGGACCGAAAAGCAATGACTGCGTTCTTGAGGAAAAAATGGGTCATTTATTTGTTTTAGATACCGTCAGCGACCGACTCGGACGAAAGAGAAGAAAGAAATCAGGTGAAATCGACAGGGAGGTCAATTTCCGCACGACGAATGCGACTTTTTAGGCTATTTATCTCCCGAAATAGTCAAAAGTGCTTGCGCATCTTCCGTTCGAATCGCACGAGCAATCGTTCTCGAAAAATCGGAGGCAAAGTGAAAGAAAGAGGAAAAGAGTTAGACTAGCTCGTCTTAGGACGATTATCCTACATAGGCGTTTGGACCGAGACCTAGACCTAGACTTTGGACAGTCCCTGGAGTAGCCCTGGGATCGACCGAGTTGCCCAGAGGCGCTTCTCACAGCAGGAGGGAGGCGAAAGTCACTGTTTCGACTGATTCCAGGATAGCGTCTCGGTCGAAACTAGGCCCGGCTCCCCGACCTCTCTTCACTCCACATTTTTATTTGCATATTTATATTTCTTCTATCTCCTACCATTCTGCCGTACCCCATCGATTCCAAGGTTCGCGATCGTCTCACGCGACCTCGTGCATCGAGACTTGCCATCCGCATCAGTCGTATCGTGTTTCACCGGGAAGTACGTGACGTGCTTCGAGTTGTCGTCATCGAACTATCGTAAACGGAAACTACGCAAATGCCAAAAAACAATGCATATATATGCGCCGTATGCAGGAAGGAAGAGTATGAGGCAAATTGAGGAGAGAAAGCCCCTATGAGGCCGACCGCACGCTGGTGAACCATTTTCGCATGTACGATACGCGCTTCTTTGGATGGAACACGTTGCAAACGGGTGGGCGCCGCACACTGGTGGAAGCATGGTTCAACCCGTTAGAAGCATGTGTCATACTTGCTTCTCGGGATAGCGATTGCACTATTTTTGCGTATGCTTCAACGCTGCTTCATCGGTCGAGCTCGCAAGTTTGCCGAGGAGAGATCTGTTCAACGTCAAGATGATGACGGACGATGTCCAAAAAAATATAAAACTAGTAGAGGTACCCGGCGTTGCACGGGTGAATATTGTATATGTCCCATATTTGAGTGTTTAATATTGTTTTAATGCCTCATTGGCAAACCCGGCTAGAAGCTGCTTAAAATATGTAGCTTTTTACTGCACGACCGATTGCAAAATTTCAGTAGCAAGCTGCATGTTACAACTTAAAATTTTTAACGAGCCCCCAAAGTTTTGACTCCTTGGGGGGTCTGTATAGTGAATCGGCCAAATCTGCACAAAATAAGGTACCGCGGGGGGGTCGGAATTTTGAAACGCCACCTAGCCTATGACCATCCCCGGAACAAAGGAAGCCGTGCAAAGTTTGGTCGGATTGGGATCAGAGGCGTGGCCGTGCATGAATGACAGACACACGCACGAACGCTCTGAAAGTAGCATAGATTAGTGCAGTGTATCGTGAAGCATCCAACGATCGACGATCCAATTGATCGGGACCGTGCTAATAGGGTGAACTGGATAAAAGGGTAGCCCGAACGCGTACTCTTGCATGTTGCCGATCGAGTTCACCACATGCTTCGGGAAATATGGAAACAGTGCGTCACGGACTGCCACAGCAGACGTGCTGGATCTAGAAGTAGATTTACTCATCCGGCCGACCGGATCATCCCGAAGCTGGAAGGTTTCGTCTGCGTCGCGATTCTCAACGATCGTGGGTGGGTTAGCGGTCGTCATCGCTCCCTCACGCCGTCCGACAAAATCGTGCAAAACACCTGCTCGAATTTTTTTCCCCTCGGGTGCATCCGATGGTAGAATCGAAAAGACCCCATTTCGAGCAAAGCGTGCCGAAAGCAAATTCCATACTGCGCATGCCACGAGTGAACGTGCCGATCGAACTCGAATTTTTCACGTATTGACATTCGGGGCAACGAATTCGAATCTTTACGAAACGAAGAA
The DNA here is from genome assembly GCA_905338385.1 of Darwinula stevensoni. Classification (NCBI taxonomy): domain Eukaryota; kingdom Metazoa; phylum Arthropoda; class Ostracoda; order Podocopida; family Darwinulidae; genus Darwinula; species Darwinula stevensoni. Next base: position 33,117 of record CAJPEV010002309.1, on the reverse strand, counting down.
CGTGCAGCTTGCGAGGTGGCTGTGGTCTTGCAGCATGTTCTTCGTTCTGTACGCATTCGCGTCCATCCTTAACGATTTTCCCCAGCCGAATGCGAATGTCTTCGACACGGCCGGCGCGAGTACACCTGCGTCCCATGCGGTCGCAGGGGGCCCACGCAGAATCCAGGAGCCCCAGCCCCAAGAGGAAGAAATAAATCATAATAAAGTAGGAAGAACGAAAGAAAGAGAAAAAAAAAACTTTAAAACGCTGCGAGTTATTCCGAAAGAGATCCAAGCTCTGAACGAGACGAAGAATATTCCTAGGTCTTCCTACTGTAGTGTTAGGGATGACACTACTCTGGACAGGCGAGAAGGCCGAGCTGGGCGAAATCCGTCACCGTCCCAATGCATCAAAAGTATTCTTATTTATTTATTTTAATTACTCCATCCTTCCCGCATGAAATCCTCGCGCTTGGAGGCACTCGAGGAGGTGAGAAAGGTGTCCGAGTAGAAAGATCTACCTCGTTGTCATCTCTTTCCTCGCTTGTCTCCCTTGATCACGTTGTCACATTTGAATTTAACAAAATATGAACATATGAAAATGTGCACAAGTATTCGCAGTATACTTGTGTATACGGCTATGCCGCAAATACCCAGAGCCACCTTAAGCCAAGCCGCCAATCGATACCATGAGAGTGTGGCCTACTGCTTTTGACTCACGGAAAAGAGCCGTTTTAGCTGCTATTAAGCTTTATTAATTAAAAAAATATCGACAAGTTTATAATATGGACAAAACAATGTTCATATTAAGACCAGTTTGCAGTATCTACAGAGCGTCTGAAATATGTACTATCGATCCTAATTATGAACGGGTGCAACCCCATTCATCGATGGTACCCGTGCAAAGTTTAGACACATTTTGCCAAGGTTAGCCTCAATAGCTGAACGACCTCGTCGATGAGCTTCGCGGTCTGGCAACACTTCTACCAGAGTCTCTTGATGCTCTTGGAACTCCGCGATCGATTCACGAGAGTAGTCAGGCCCTGTATCCTAACGTGTCCATCGCTCTCGGAGTGCTACTCACAGCTCCAGTGAGAGTTGCATCTGCAAAAAGAAGCCTCTCCAAACCGAAACAGTTTATAACTTATCTAAGATGAAGCATGTCACAAGAACGCCTGACAGGACAAGCCATACTCTCTATCGAGAGGGAGATCAGCAGGTCGTTGAATCACAAGAAAGTGGTCGATGAGCTGGTGGCAAGGGTTCAGGGGATACGAACGCTAAATCTTTGGACAACCTACACAGAGTCCTCTCCTTTCCTTGCTTAATGAAAATGAAGTGATTTTCTATTTTTTTCTGATGTAACTTCGATGATGAGTAAGGGGCAAATCTCCGGAACCCAGAGGTGGCCCGATGTATTTGCCCCGCATTTTCCCGCGCCTGGCCTGCACAGAGAGAAATGACACGATATAATTATACTGTATATATATATACGATATAAACGATACATTTGACGCACGTAAATGTGTCATGAGAGAATTTCTTCATATCGGTTGTGATAAAATGTGTCACAAAGGTTGACACATTTCAACGCGTCTAGAGATGCAGTAAGATGTGTCAAATGACACACTGGAGGAGAGAATATCACAACGGACTCGCCCAGTTGTGTCCCATAACACACTACAGTGTGTGTCCATTGATACGTCTGGATTATGGCCTGGGGACATGGAATAACGTGTCAGAGGCTGGGCACACATTTAAATGTGCCTACTGATGTAGTAAGATGTGCCAAAAGACATGTTTCGGTGCGTCAAAACTCATGACATTATTCCGTGTCGCCCAGACGATCCAGGACCCACTTTTGTGCGTCATTTGACACACTGATTTTTTTCTGTGTGCTTCGACACATCGTAGATGATAGTCATCGTACCACGCAAACGATCGTCTCTAAATTTCAACCGGTCTGATGTTCTCGTCGATTCGAAATTCCATAATCGTTCGCTGTTCCTTCTTCGTCGCCTCGATTGCCGTCATCTCGATCATCGGCTCGTGTATTAAAGCGGGAAACACGTTATCGTGGGTATGGGTTACCGACACTAAGTACAGGTCGACCTCGAACTGCCCTCGTGCTTTTGGTTCAAACATGCATGATACGTGCTCGACCCTTGTGCGGCCGGCCAAAGAGTACGAGAAACCGCTTTTCGTAACATCGAGGTGAAGATACGCTTCGGCGAGAACTCGCTAGCGATCGCTTGCCAAGTACATCGTGCATCTTGACACGTTGGGGTAAAATACGATTGAAATTTTCGACGAATCGGTGAACAGGGCAGGTCTCATTGCTCGAAATTTTCAGCCCGAAATGCGAATTTTCTCCGACTTCAAATCGGAAAGCCTCCTTTCCGCGCCGTCAGGGAATAGTATTCCCAGATCTAATGGGATTCTTGATTTTCGTCTGCTGACCGTAAAATTTTCCGCCCGGCGAGCGGAAATTTCCGAAAACTTTTTAGTGCACTTGCCGAAATCGAGACGAAGCAGATGCGGACGCGGTTCCGAGGTAGCTCCTCTTCGAATCTTTTGGATCCTCCGATGCGCCTTCGCCTAAATGTGCATTTTACTATATGCATCTCGATGAAAGTGGCCCCGAGTGCGACACGCTGCGATTCGAACGAGGGACTACACGGTTAAACGAATTAAATCTCTGCCGATTCCTTTTTAATGGGAACGATAGTACGTTACATCCGATCGTCCGACGTTTCGTGCACTGCATTTAGATAGATGTAATAAGATTTTTGCCAAATTTTAAGGAAATCGACCCGATGTGTCCCGTTTGAAACTTAAAGGATGAGAAAATGGCCGGACATCCGGATCGTCGCATCATCGACGGAGCAATTTCGGGATGGCGACAGCGGCTTGCGTCATGCTTGCGTCCGAGAACTCGGCAGCCATTTTCAGCACACGTTGTGACCGAATTTGAAGCAACTTGCGTCAAATTCGGCAAGAACCTTCCATCATCCATCAGCGATCAGTGTTCGATCGATCGGGCCGATCGGATGAAGTCTATCATCATCTTATAAATACGATTTGGCAGTTTTTTTGGAACTCCCGTGTTCCCAAAAAACTTTGCTAAATCGGTACTAGAACATATACCAGGTATGTGTTTCCTTCGAATCTGCCAAAATTTTCGTCATGAAAATAGGTACCTGGAGGGGGTCAGCAACGGTGACGTCACGGTAAGGATACTTCTCTTTGCCTCGGATGCCGTCCTTTCGCCCCGTTCTCGACAGGAGCTCCAGAGCACGTTCGATCTGTTCGACTCCGAATGCATTGCGGCCGGAACGAAACCGAGCCTCTCCAAGACGCAGGTCGTGGTACTCTCGAGAAATCCTGTACGGTGCACCCTGTCGGTTGGGTCCCACTGGAACGAATGGAGGTCGAGTACCTCGGGATCCGGTTCTCGAGCGACGAGCGACACGGAAACGAGATCGACGACCCATCTCCAAGACTTCAGCAGTTCTGCGGGAACTCCAGCGAACCGTGGTTGCCGGACCGGAAGTTTCTCGGAGGGCAAAACTTTCGGTTTCTAAATGTTCGTCTCCCCACCCTCACCTATGGTCGCGAACTTTGGGTAACGACCGAAAGAACCAGATTGCGGATACGAGCTGCCGAAACGAGGTACTCGCGTCGAGCAGCCAGCGTGACGCACCGCGATTCCTTCCGAGCTCTCGAGGCGGTAGGTTACTCTCTCGCTCCCTCAAGCATTCATACCACTTCTGCGATTTCCTATGGAAGAAACAGATGCACACCGACTCCATGTAGTGACTTTCCTCTGTATTCCTTTGACTTTTCTAAATATCAAAAGGGCCTTTCTCACGTAATTCTCACATTCTCACGTAATAGCATCGAAGTTGGACTCGGAAGAATGGGAAAAAGCAGTGGCCATACATGTCTCGTGCGTCACAATACATGGCGGAACTCTCGCGAGAAGGGAATATATCTTAATAAATTTTGAGCCGCAGGTTTTCTGCACCAGAATCATGAATCAATGAGCAGAAGATGCTCAGAGGGAGAAAATAACCAAGATGAAGTTTCACTCCTAGGTGATCATCTATGTAGAAAAATCTGCAGAATTTCAGGTAGATGCAAGTTGCGCAACTTGAATGATCAAATGCTCCTCATCATTCGTCTCCGAGGAGATAGGATATCAAGGATTTTCTTAGGATCCCAGTTGTCCATAGCTGGCCACTGGGTCATTATCTCGTATTTGTCTCTATAAACCATTTGCCGTCCTCCGCTTCATTCTACAGTTAATCTCAAAATTTTTACGTAATTATGTTCTCACATATTGGTAGATAGTAATTAAAAGAAAAAAACAGATGGAAAATGAGTAGCAGGGCAGACAACTTCGTACTGACACTTGCAGCCGTCGTTTTTCGGTGGCTACGGTCGGCTTTTGCAATATGGAAAAATCCGGCCGCGCGAAGGAGCATAGGTGCGCTCCGAGACAAGTTTCTCTCGTCCCCGCTTATGGACATACCTTCTCTCCTCCTCACGTCCTATACTCTCCACGTACCTTGTACGATGGTGGTACCACAGGTACCACCGCAACGCGAGACGACGGACGACGAATCGGGACCGCATGGGGTACGTTCGTCGGGACAGCCGATCGAGTGTCCGAGTCCCCGGCTCACCCAGAACCCCTTTCGTCTGCATTCGCTCTCGAAAACGTTTTGCCGACCGACTCTCGGACGACGATCTCGACGTTCGCTCGTTCCCGTAAGGGTACATCCCATTCGCGACGAATGCCATACGAGTCGATTCGGGCTCGAGTCGGCGGAACTCCACCCTCGACTCGTCGTCGAAGCCGGGGGCATTCGACAAGGTCGAAGGAGAGAAGGTCGCGCCGTATCGGCGACGCCTACTTCTCGAACATTTGGGACGCGTTCGCCAAGTAGCTTTAGGATGGGACGACGAGATCCGTCATTAGGAGCTCTATTGCACGAAAGTTCGTTCCGTTCGATACGAAATCGCGTTCGATCGAGAGCCATTCGATGCACGAGGTCCTGCATTGGAAATACCCGTACAGAAAAAGTTTCAACATGTCGAAATTGAAACCGGTGAATCAACGGTGATTCACCGGTTTTCAACGTCTATTCAACAGGGGTTCAACACTATTCACCATTGAGTTATACTTATTATATTATGTAAATTAAATAATTTATTTAAAGCAAAATTTGTGGAAATGTACAATGAAAAGTGAAATTCAACAACGAAATAGAGATGAAGCAATATCAATCATGGAAATACTCTGATGTGATTCTCGCCTTATACGATAGGTGTAACATTAACCCTTCAAGTGGGTTCGACGTCACTGTGATGTCCGCTATGGAATACTCCGGCGGAAAGACGTAAATGACGTCCAGTATGGTACAGTATTGCACTTCAATGACATCTCATGGATGTATTACCGCCGCAGAGAATGTTCCGCCTTGTTTAATGACCGGCTTCATGGGTTAACACTGAGGCTATGTTTGAGATATGTTAATATAAGTTAATATATTAATATATGTTAATATATAATATATAATAAGAATAAGAACATGACTTGCACAAGAGAATCCCATCGTGCAATAGTCGGCAAAATTTTACGAGAAAGGCTCGGAAATTTCTAAGAGTGTAGGGGGAACGAACCCCTAAGCATCAGATAAATATCGGGGATTCCCTTCTTTCCCCCCTTGTTTCCCCTTTCCCAAGCTGTCAGAGGACAGTTTCTTTTTTTCTTTTCAACACCCGTTGTTGATTCACCGGTGAATAACCGGTGAGATTTTTGTACGGGTATCTACAGAGCGACCTCGCGGTTTCCCGATCGATCTCTCCGTTTCCGTTCTGATGCCTTCCGTACGACTTTCGGAAGGAGTTCCAAGGGCGTATTTCCTCGATGAATGGTTCGTGGGACCAAAAGGGTGTTGCAAGATGGCGGGTTTTCTACGTTCCGGTTAAAATTTAAGGTCGTAACTTCCCCTCGATCTTCGAGAGGTGCGGACGATCGTTTACCGTCGCCTGACTATTTTCTCTCACGGCGATCGGCCGGCTCGGGCTAACGCATTCACGATGCATTAGACCGAGCTAGCGGGCGTCCGAATGGTTTTCCAACGAGAGGTGACGGAACTCCACGACGTAACGGCAGTCCGGCAGTAGATTTCCGAGTCGACGAATCGACGGACAAAAAAACACTTCTCGGAACGTCCCACGTCTCACCCTCGCCGAGCCCGCGTTACGACTGCGGGAGTGATCTTTTCGCTTCCCTATCGCCCGGTCGTCGTCGCGGCCGTTTCGAGGCGTGAGAGCCGTTCCGTTTCCAGCCTCTCCTTGCGTCTTTCGCCGTGCTTCTTTCTTTCTTTCTCTCTTTTCCTTCTCTCTGCGAAGCCGATCCGAGTCCACTTCCTTTCATCGCTGCAATAGACGTCTCGAGAATCGCGGGGAAAAAGCGATATCGGAAGAAAAGATACATGGGTCGATGCGGTTTCGTGATGGATTACTAATTCATTTAGGTTCTGAAGGGGCGAAAACATGGATGTGAAACGATAGCGTACGCTGGAAGGCTGGGTTGGAAACACGTTTCGCAGCCAAAGAGGAGGAAAGGGGGTGGGGTTCGGGGGTTCGAGCTACCCCCCCCCCCCCCCAATCAAAACTCAAGTTTGGCGGCGCCTTTCTTAGTAACGTACTGTATACACGGTGTCTCAAACATATACAGCGTGATCATAAAGTCCCAATCTATTTTATTGATAAACTCAAAATTTTTTACAAAAATGCATAATGTGCACTTCACATTGTCACTATGGAACTAAATAAAATTGGTGGCAGTAAATTAAATATCAGTTATTAACTTCTTTTTAAAGTTTTTACTAAAGTTCCACATGACCACCTTTCAAATTGATACATAACTGCAATCGATCTGTTGTTTTCCTGAACATTCAGGATGTTCGGTATGTCGGGTATTATGGTGTTAACAGCAGCCTAGATACGATCTCTTCAAAATTGAGAACCTTTGTGCTGTAATCATTTGACTTAATGTACCCCTATGCAAAAAAGTCAAAGGGGGTTAGGTCAGGAGGTCTTGAAGCCCAAATTTCATTTCGCGAACATCGTGCGAGATTATCTAATGAGAAGTTCCGAACCGTTGGATTGGCTGAGGCCAACATGATGTTGGCTTCAGGATAACCTGGCATAACCCCCTTTGATTTTTTTTAATGGGGTACATTAAGTCAAAGGTTTACAGCACAAAGGTTCCTAATGTTGAAGATTTAAGAGATCGTATCTATGCTGCTCTTAACACTCTAACAAAATTCGGCCCGCCAAAATGATTTTATCCGGCCCGCCACTCTGTCGAACAAAACGAAACGTGTTAGTTTAGTCATAGAAAGGACCTATTGTTATCAATTAATGAGTTGAGCTCGCTCATTTCGTTTGTCATTATTAGGTCCTCTTTCCCTTCCTTTCCTCTCCTCAACTCGCCAAGTTTCGACTCCAGTCTTTTCTAGAATGGCGCTTTCCTGGGATTCAGGTTATTAATTACGAAGATGTCATGCTTCCCAGGATAGCCTGGCCCAACTGTCAAACCTGTCAACTCTGGGACTTGTGGCTATCTGAGATTGGGAATCTAACTGTTCCGACCGAGTGAGATTTTTTTAGAATTCGAGCCATTTTTATGCATTTTGTCACAGGCAGTCCTATCGGCTACACCACAGCCCACTTTAACACTATCGAAGATGAATGACATGAAATGTTTTTGAGAGCGATATACTTGGCAGTCTTTTTTTATGAGAATCTGGATGGTCGAAAAACGCGGTGCGGTAGAAGAAGCTGTCGACCGGTCTTTATTGCAAAGGAGTGAATAGGATCGACAAGCGATGATTGTGCTATTGAGGTATTTTCTGAGATACTGGAGTGCGGCCCTTGAAGCTCACCAAAACTCGTGAAGTGGCCCGCCGGCAAAAATAATTGCCCACCCCTGCTCTAACCCCTGACATACTGAACATCCTGAATGCTCAGGGAAACAACGGATCGATTGCAGTTATGTATCGACTTGAAAGGTGGTCATGTGGAACTTTAGTAAAGACTAAAAAAACGTTAGTAACTGATTTTTAATTTACTGTCACCGGTTTTATTTTGTTCCTATTGACAATGTGAAGTGCACATTATGCATTTTTTGTAATCATTTTGAGTTTATCAATAAAATAGATTGGGACTTTATGATCTCCCTGTATATAATTGCGTCGAAAATATACAATCGGCACTCTTTATTTGAGTACCGATGATATATTTTTTTTATCAAGCATCTGATATCGTTCGAGCCTTAAGCCATACGTTCGGACGAATGAGAACGATTTCTGGGAAACTTGAAAGAGCCCATCCCGTGTTTCGAATGCAATGGCTTTTCGAAATGGAAGTTTCGAAAATCGGAGTCGGGAAGCCATCTGCACGCGGCTTTTCGCCGGGTGAGCTACGTCGTCCCCCGGATGGGCTCGCGCCCGTCGAATCGCGCCTCGAACGCTTTCACGGATTGCGATCTCGGAACGTACCGTTTCTTTCCGGCGATTCTACGTCTCCGATTCCCACTCGTCTCGCGACTGCCCGTACTCCATCTCTCCGGCGTGTTTTCGGTCTTTCGCTCGGCGTCCGTCGGAACGTCGCTCTCGGAATCCTGCCGTCGTCCATCCGTTCGACGCGTCCCGGCCGTCCCGATCCCGCTTCTTCGATCGCGTTCGTCGGAGTGCCGACTCCGAGGTCGTCACGGATCGGCTCGTCTCCGACTTCGTTCCTACCGGTCTCGCCGGTCGGATCGGTCGGAGATTTCGTCTCGCTCGCGCGGCTCGAATCCTGCTTCCGTCCTTCGTCGTCGTCGTCGACGTCTCCGTCACGCGTATCGATACCGAGACCGACACGATTCCGGTCGTTTTTGCCGTCGACTGTTGGCAGTTCTCGGGTCGAACGAGCCTGCTCCGTCGATTGGCTTCGGGTATGCTTTCGGGTATGCTGCGAGACGGAACGTCGAGTCCAGGATGCGCAACGGAGGACGATGAGATACGAGAAGAGTGCCGATTCCAGGCAGAAGCCTCGACCTAGCGACGGAAAGTGTCGACCTAGGCTCGAGCGGGCGATGCTCCGATCGCCTCTACAGTACATCGTGCGATCGCGACCCGTTCGGCATCGGTAGAGACTGTGGACCCCGTCGAAAGAAAAAAATCGGGAAACACCCCCCCCCCCCCCCCCCCCCCCCCCCC
>CAJPEV010002309.1:0-23851 GCA_905338385.1 Darwinula stevensoni | reverse complement strand
GGAAAAAAAAAAAACGGGAGGCCCCCCCCCCCCCCCCCCATCGCTAGATGTCTACTCGTCCTTAGGCTGAATTCCCGACGTTCGATCGCAGCACTCCGCAACGGTTTGCACGATGCAACGTTAACAGCTCCCAGCCATCGTCGGAAAGAAAACCCATCATCTCCATGAGTCGAGTCTCTAAACCTATTTGCAACTCTCGAGAATCCCTTTGAGTGTCAAAAAGAAAGTGTTGCCATTCTACATTTTTGGTAGTCTCCACGAATGAAAGGGAAGAAGTGAGGGGGGGGGGGGGGCAGCCCCCCTTAGCCCCCCTCCCCCGTCGCTCATGGACCTGGTGGAGGTGACAACCTCTCATTTAATTAAGAACTCGTTCTTAGAGCGTTATCTCGTGTAGATTATACAGTTACTACAGTTGTGATTGTACGCTTGATTTAGATGAATTGTTATACCTTTTCACAGCATGGACCAGTTTGTCCTGTCTCATTAGGACAAATGTCTCATTAAGAGACAAATGTACAGAAGCATTTTTTCCGGACACCGAAACAGGGTTTCCCTCCCGCCTCTACACAGAGGGTTTCGATACCGATTCCTCGAGGAAATTCCCACAAAAAAAAGCATGGCCTATTTTCGTGCTTATGAGACTGCAGTCCGGCATAATTTAATTACATCTGAGAAACACTTGTATTAGTAATTCATATTGGAAGAAATAGACCACACACTGCTGAAATAGCTATGTAATTGTCAGGTCATTCTGCCTCCCCTCCCCCCACGTCGTGCTTGGGTAGTCCGGGTTTGCGATCGGCGGTCCCTTTCACCTTCCATCCAGCTAGACATTTTGCGCTCCGAGCAATTAGGGGGTATGCATCTTTTCAGCCACCGTATCCAATTTCAGCTTTTCTTCTTTTTTTTATTGCTGCCCGTTTGGTTTTCATCTGCGTTTTCTGCGCTTTCGATCGCTCCAGATAGATGCAAGGATCGACTCCTTCGGCCTTTGAGCCCTGCGGGACGGGAGTGGATCCACCAAGGAACCACTCGGGATCCACCGTCCCGCGAAAGGGAAATGGGACTCCCTCGGAAGCTCGACTCTCCGTTTCCCTCGCCACGTCAGAGCCAAAAGTGGAAAAGTCGGCGAGAAGAGCAGCGAACGATATGCAGCTTCTTCTCCCATTCTTCCTTCCTGCGACCGCGCGTTCCTCCTTCCACGTTTCCCGTTAGAATGGGAGAAAAGCACCGATCGTGCGTCTTCGAGCCCGTTGCGACGAGCCTCGGGCAACCGCGGGTCCGTCCGAAATCCCCGTCAAACGCTAACCGTCCTTCGTAAAGGGAGGGACGAAGGAATCGCGTCCTCGTCCGAGGCCCACGAAGACGTTCGGGGCGAAGCCTCACGAACGTCATCGAAACGACCTTCGCCGTACGACGGGTCGCACTCGGATTTCGACTCGCGTTCGAGGGCTGCAGATACCACCGAAGGCCGCATCCGTTCGTCGATGAGACTTTGGCGCTGCTTTTTGGAGACCGTCTTCTTTACCTCCAGTCGGAAGGAGGCTGCAGATCGTGCATCGCTCGTCCATTCGTTATAGCCGACGCAAAAGTTTACTCCATCTGACATCATTCGTGACTTTTGTGGCTAACGACGAACATCGGGTGACATGCACTAGATCCGTTCGACTCAAAACCGATTCGTTTTCACGATGGGCGTCTATGGGAATACGTTTATCTTGGTTAAACCGATTCCCATAGGGAACCATCGTGAGATCAGATTAGTTTAGCTTAAACGGATTCGGTGCATGTCACCCACTAACGGTTGGGTTGGGGGAGCCGACTAAGCTCTTTTGGATCACCATCGGTCCACTTATTTTCGTCTTCATTTTGTAATTACTTCAATCGTTGCGCTATCGACAACGAGAGGATCCTGTAAATCTCGACGAAAGACGAAGACGAAAGATATGGAAGATATGGAAGGGTCCTAAATCGTGTTTCCTCAAAATTCTTATTCCTCGAAGGTCATTCCACGAGCATTAGTTACGTCATTGACCGGCAATTAGTGAACCCTGAGAGGAGACGGTCTTTGGACGTCGTGTTGCATCAGCCATGTTGGAATATATACGACCGTCGACCTTGTTCCACTTGGGACTCTCCCCCCAAGAGTGCAATCTTTCTCTTTTTTCGCCTCTCTCTCCTTGGAGTCCTAAGTACCTGCAGAGGAGGAAGTACTTTCACCGGACGACGAGATTCATGGCTGTCGTCCCCGATGATACCATCGCCACTACGATGCCGCGTTCGCTTCGATCGGAGGTTTCCTCCACCTTCGCGTTCTATCCGAGATTCGAGGTTAAGTAATGAGGTAATTTCGCGCCCTCGATCCGAGGGCAAACCGCCGAGATGAAGATGCATACATCATGTGCATGGAAAGATGATTTTACGTCCATGTTTCGAGGAACGGTTCGTCCTTGCCCTCGGTGGAAGGGAGTGCTCATTTCTTCCTTCCTTCCTTCCTACCCCAACATTTCCCCTCGTAGGCCAGGCGAGTGAAGGTGAAAGTGGGAAAAAAGACTTCTCTCCGCTGCAAGATCCCCAGTCTGGATTCATCCTTCCCCGCATCCGGACCGGGGGGATTTCCCTGCCCAATTTCTTCCGGGGATTCGGGGGGGGGGGGGCTTGCCTTCCATAATATTATTTTTGATCCCAGGTGAGATCCCCCCGGGGGGTATCGGTCTAGACGTTAATAAGGCGAGGGGCATGTTGTTGACTTGTTTATTCTGTTTCCTGGTGCCGACCGCGTCGGTGTGTTCCTTCATTTCACTCTCGCTTTCTTTTCAGGCAGAGGAGAGGATGTGGACTCGAGCTCTCCCATTCGTTTCTGTGTTTGTGTGTGTGGTTTGTGGTTTGTCGTTGGTGAAAAAGGAGAAAACGACGGCTCTGCGAGCCTTTGCCGACGACCTGAGGCCCCTTCGGTCCGTGGAACATTCTCGAGACACGGCCTTGTTTAGCCTCGAACACCTGGAGCTTCTCGAAGACGAGGCACGACGGACCGTGGAGAAGGAGAAGGAAGAATTCCTTCAGCGGACAGGTTCCAATCGTTTCCTTCTTCTGACTCTCTTACATCCAGAGGAATACTTAAACTAAACATCACGTACGTATTACTATCGTGCTTAGTTTCGATTTCACGACCCCAGATACGGATGTCTATCGACACGATTCAGCGACAGACGCGGGGAGAGCCATGCAACTTGGCTTTCTTCGAAAATCGAGCTCGTCGTCAGTACCCGTATTCGGCGGTAGATGAAAAGTTCTGCTAGTGTATAGCGTTAGCTTTTTGACCAGATCTGGCTCGTGAAAAATAACCGATCGTTCACCGTGTCTGCTTTTCTCGATGCGAAGGTATTTAGAAGTATTCGTAAGTACACGTACGCGGCACCTTATAAATAAAACCATCGAAGAATCGATGGGGAGACGGTGCTAATATGACAAGAATATATCAATGGAGTGAAAAAAGTTGGAAAGGGTTTCCCAACCATGAGGGAAGGGGAAGTGGTAGGGGTGAAGATGCATGCATCATTCATCCTGACCCCGACTCCTCTTTCTATTGTTCTCGGAGACAAATAGGATTTCATAATAAAAAAATAAAAGAGGGGGGGGGGGAGGAGAGTTCCGAGGTTTTCCGGGTCCATTCAAACTTTGTCATTGAGGGGATCTCTTCACGGTGTCGAAAGTAGCCTTCGTCAAGAGGAAGACTACTGTGTCTATCAACGCGAGAATCTCATGCGTCACGTCGCCTGTAACAATGTAGACGGGAGAGAAAATTCCACATAAAATGCATTAACGATTTTCAAAAGTGAATCCTGTCGAGAGCAAAGAAGTAACTCGATCGGAATCCGATGCCATTTTAACGTTTCGATAAGTTCCCGGCTTTATTTATTCCTTTATTTCCTCCCTCGCTACTAGAAAACCCTGCTCTCCGTATGCCATGCCACGTCGAAAGGGAAAGTGAATTGTGTTTTGAAAGTTATTCGTAGAAGTATTCTTCCCTTGACTGATGGCGAGGATATGTGGTCAGATGTTGCGTCACGTTCCCGTTACATCTCCGTGTCATCAGGGAATGATGCACTTTTTTTTTCTTTTCATTTCTCTCTCGGGATCAGGAGGCGTGAAAGACCCAGTCATTCCCGTTCAATTGTGAAATTGGAGACTGTGACTATCCGCTTCATCTGAGCCGAGGCCGAGAATTTCACCTCCCCAGTTACGGGCGCTCGGGAATGGTCTTCTCTCGAAATCCTTCAGGTCGACCTAGTTTTACCCATCTGGAAAATCCTAAAATCGGAAACGTTGGTGAAATGAGGATTCGTCGTATCGAGCCCCGGATACGTTCGACCGACGCGTTTCGATGACTCCTCCAAAACGATCAGATGATACGGGAAAGGCATCGGGGAAGAAAGAATTTTTGGCGAAGGGAAATGGTGCCCTCGATAAAAAAAAATCCTGTTCCAGCCCGAAGAAGGGAGGAGACGCTTTTAGAGATGATGGATTGTAGAAGGATTGAAGGCGACAGGGAAAACGTAGGGCAAGATGGAAAGATGGCTTCTAAATCTCACCCGGAGGGGGGGGAACAGAGTAATTCCTTTCCCTTACCTTCATCAGGTTATATGGCGCCAGGACCTGTCTTTCCCTGTCAAAGTCTTCCACTAATTTCGATCCACGGCTTAGTGGTGTGGCACCTTAAAACCGAGAACTGACTCGTCAGATTTGTCCGATACATCCTAGGGATATTCTACCGAAAAGATTTTGGACAGTTGCAAGTTGCAGTTTGCAACTTGCAAACTGCAACTTGCAAACTGTTTGTTTTCGATATCCTCGTGCAATCCATACCATCGATCGTGTACGATCGTGATCGATTGGCGTTGGCATAAAGCGAAAACTTGCAAAAGGCAGCACGAAGGAGAGGAGGCTTTCATCATGTTCTGGGATTTCTTGTAGCATGAAAGGGCAACGTGAAGAAATTTTCTTTTCGCAAGTCGCACGTTTTCCTCGCGCCCTCGTACCCTCTTTTCATGTTGTCTCTGCAATCATAATCTGTTTACAAACGAACTTCCTTTCTGCTATTCGTGAAGGAAAAAAAGGGGAACGTGAGCTTATTTAAGCCAAGCAGCAATCGACAACTCATTACAAGTATTCGGTCGCGATCGTTCTATCGAATAGCTAAGAAAGTCTGAAGTTTTAGCAGTAGAACATTTTTTTAAATATTGGTACTAATGCATGAACTTAGCCTGGAAGGAATTTTACATACGATAAATTTCATCACATGTCTTTGAATAGCCACAGAACAGAATGGAGCAATTTTATGGGGGAAAAAACTCAATAGAGAACATTTTTAGATTAAGTGAAATCGTGCTTCCAATTTGAATTGCTACATTCTTTTGATCGTGCGCAAGAACCATCTCGATTCTACAATAGACAGAGAGGAGAATTGGGTCGCCTTTTTTTTTATTCTTTTGCTATTCTTTCTCTTCATCTATTCCGCCATTCGATTCTTCTCCCTGAAATAGTCGCAGAGTAATCACTAGCGTGAAAGTCATGATATGTTGCATCACGTTTTTCTCCCTTGCGAGGAAAATATATAGAAGATCTTCGGCCTTGAGGAGGCACGGGATTTCGAGACTCGAAGAATGGGCTTTTAATGGAGAATGGGCAGGGACGGAGGGGGGGGGGGACCAAAAAGGAAGAGTTCCGAGGTCTCATGCACCCAGATGGAACGCGATGAAAGTGAAAATATGGCGGAGGAACTGCATGGCCACTGGGTCAGAACCTTCCCTCGGGGATCTTTTTTTCCCCTCCTTTTCCTATAGGGAAGCCACCTCTCTCTTGCGGAGGAAGGAAGCATAGTCTTTTTACGGGGTGCCGAGAAAGTCACCTGGCTGTTCCGCACCGTTCGAGGAAATGCTTCCGACGGTCTCGATCGTTCGCAAGGTAGCCTGGGATCGATCGGCCTGTCGTAGCTCTACGTGGTTTCTTGATGCATTCCATCGACACTGACGCTCTCGCCGATGTGTGAAACGATGCGACTGCTAGAAGAGGTTAATACACTCCAAATCTCCCCCCTCCCTATTCTTTTAACCTGCATCATCTTCTAACTTCCTCCATGACTCTTCGAACGAACGTTCTGTGGAGGATTTTCAGTCGAAGTCAGGAACGCTTCAGAAAGTCTCAGAAAAGACAAAATAGCAACCGTTCCGAGACGATCGACAGTTGCCGTGACGAGACGATCGAGACTGTCCTTTCTGACGACCGCAGATCCGATACCTTGTTTTAAAATATTCGCGTACGTGTTAAATCCGTAGACTTTCCCATTGAATTCTACGGAGAAAGAAAAAAGGTTCTACCGTGAATGGAGCCCCGTTTCTCGTCGGATCGAAGTTTGATCATCTCGATGGGTTTTCGACACGTACGCAACTTTTTGCTCCGTTTAGGATATGGTTGCCGGATCGGAAGAGAAAAGTCCAAAAATGTTGCTAGCACTTTTCGAGCACCCTGTATTTTGGTCCTCTTGGCACGAGGCCCAGGTCTTTGTGCTTTCTCTCTTCCTATATACACTCATACTTAGTTACACCTTCCAGAGACCCGAAAATACTGGAAAGATAAAGGTTGTGAACGACGACGATGGAAAGGGCCAAGGGGTTATTTTATTCCCCGATTTCCTTTGGAGAGGGAGACGAAAAAAAAAATATAACGAACCCACTTTCCCGATCGGTAACGTGATCTCTTACGTCAGTCTGAGGAAACGGTAAAAAAAAAAGGAAGCCATTTACCTCAGCTTTGACCGCCGTCATTAATTTTCGTCCCTGGTAATGAAATTACGCCATAGTCGGGCCTCATTCGCTCGAAACCTATGGCACGTACGACCGTACTGTCGTACTTCCGAATTCCAAAGATATGTTTCGTGATACGAAGGCTCGGCCGCTATCGAGTTCGACCGTTCTAAAAAGAAACTTGGAACTGGGTCGGCTTGGAACCTGGGAACCCATAAGCTGGAGTGACCTAAAAAAAATCCGGAATAACCTTCCCCTTCAGATTTCCGGTCGAAGAATGAAGTCGATAACGGTGCTTCCACGTTTCCGACATGCTTAACGGGGAAGAGATAACTTTCGTCTTCTATGACCCACATAGACCGTGTCTATCGAAGAACGGCTCCTCGTCGCCATCTTTTGGATTCCCTCGAGCGATGCGTCGTTTCGTACGCTTTTCTTCGCAGAAAATCCTCATTCTCCGCGTCACCGAGAAACCGTTTGCGCAAAAATGGACACTCGATGGAAGCGTCGATTCGAACGAATCTCGTCTGCAAAGAGATACTCGTAAAGATGACGGAGGTGGAGGATTCGTATCTTCCCTCTCGTAACGGAAGTGGCGGTCTGGAAACGACAACGGTGCATGTAGCAAACGTCGGGGTCGTCGAAAGCCGCCACCGTTGCGACGAGACGGCGATGGGAAACGGCGCCGTCACTGCAGCTCTTAGGCTATTAACTCTTTAGCCGATCCTCCGCAGTCTCTCACCCCAAGGCACGTTGGAGGCATGGTCTTTTCTCCGTGGTGAAATGGCTCGTCGGAGAACCTTGACGTGTTACTTCGGAGGCCGGACCGGCCTCCGAAGTAACACGTCAGTAACACCGTTTCGTCTCGAGCCGCTCGAGCTCGCACGCATCCTCGGAGCACTTCTCCGTTTCGCATCTCGCGTATTGCAATTCGAGAAGAAAAAGAAAAATAGAGAAGAGCGTGCTGCATCCCTTCTAAATCGCGCGGTATGTCTCCGCGAGTTCGTCGAGAAGCTCGAAGGGGCATCCGTCTTTTTCGAAACCGAACGCGATGCCAACTTTGAACATCCCGTTTCTTCTTCGACACCGACGCGCCTGCACGCGTTTCGAACGTTCCGTGCGAACGAAGATGCTTCCGAGACGTCTCTCCCCGTTCTAGAAGGGGCTCTTCTCTGCTCTTCTCGTGGGCCGGCTTCGAGGATTCTCGACTCGTTACGAACTCGCGTACGATCGACCCCGTCGGGAATCCGCAGCTTCGATTCCGTTCGAACATCGTTCGAGCATCGAAGAGATTCGAATCGAGATCTCGTCGGATGTGGTGGTGATTTCTCGTCGCATTCGGGAACACCGTCACGTCGTCTTCCGTTCCGGGGCGAATCGATCGATACTTTCCCGACCCGGATGAAAAAGGTGCGAAAGGGGCCTCGCTCGTGTGCGCAAGCCCTTCGGATATCGAGAAACCCATTTCTTGGAAACCTGCATCTTTTTAACGATTGCGTCATATCGACATGCTTTTCTCGTAATTCTAGGATCTGTTTTCTTCCCGAACGGGCCACAATGCTCGATTTAACGGGCATTCGGTCTCGATTCTAAAAAAGAGGAGGCGTGACATAGTGTTAAAAAGAAAGAAGTCGATCGAGAGAGGACTCCTGCTGTTTTATTCTCCGGATTGAATTCGCCCCTGGCGAGGCTTCCGCCTTTCATAGCCCTGGGGAGAAATAATTTCTCCCTTCCCCCCCATACGGAAGTCCCTCGCGAAATGATGCTCCTTTCTGCCCCGCACGTACGTACGATAAATTCGTTGCATCTCGCGAGACGGCATTGGCTTCCGAAGGTAAGAACATGGTCGGAACGACCTCAGATGATCCCACGGCTAATCGTGAATGATGACGCCTAAGATCCTGAGAGATTGTAATAAATGTATTTCTATTAAGCACGTACGTATATGATGCCGTCCTCGGATGTATGATGTACTTTATCTGGGCTCTTCTATATGAATGCATACCGCATAAATACGCGATCGAAAAGATGTGCAGTATGCGCTCGGTAACCCGGAATCGCTGCATCACAGAATGTGCAAAAAGTGGTTTATTCGTGAACGTGAAGCGCTCGTACTCGACGTTCTGGGTTCTCGAACGCTCCGATCCGAACCATCGAAAACTGCCCCAATGGCATGATTTTGCACGAGCCCTTGGACCGATCTCGATAGAGTAGACGTAGACCATGCGCGAAGGGAGGTGTAGCATACCACCCAGGAAGCATGGATTTCCCATCCGTGCCTGCGAACAGACGATTCGTACTCGATAGGTCCACGATGGACAGAACGACACCAGTGACGAATACGATACGCATGCCGTGAGTTCCTCGTTCGAGTAGGACGTTCGGTCTCCGTGCGGAAGGCATCGCCGAGGCGTTAAATCGTCTGCACGAATTTCACGAAGACCTCGAGGGCTCGTGCAAAAGGACCGTGCTATTGGGAAAATATTTTTCGATCGTTTCGACGAGCTCGTGGGCGTCGAAGTCCAGACGGGTGAAAATCTCGGGAAAGATGTGTTCCCAGCCCTTTTAAAACGAATCGGTCTGCGAAGGCTCGATCCAGCAAGCGCGCGGTGCGATCGGCCGTACGAATATCCTGTTGGAAGTAGGCTCCTGCAATTTCATCTCGTGGGGGTTGTGCAACGAAGCCATAGGGAATGAGGATGCAGTAACGGTCGCTGTTGTTTCGCGAAAGAAAAGTGCATTCCCCACCGTCACGGCCTCACGAGAACTTTTCGAATGCGTTCGAGCACGTGAGCCGCCGTACTTCGGACGATGTGCAAAAGATTTCGACCCCTTGCATGCAGTGAATCGATGCATCGTCGAGACTTCACAACGGGGGCGAAATTATGCAGTCCGTTCCATCATCGACCCCTCTCTATGTTAACCTATGCAAGAAGTGCATCGATGAAAGGAGGCCTGACTTCGGTGAAAGGCATTTCCCCTTCCGGTGAGGGAACGAACAAAATCGCATCCCTTTCCTCGAATGAAACGTTCTTCCGTTATCGCTTAATCACGATCATATTACGGTATGATTTTTCGTTTATTCGTATAAATATATATGATATCTGTTAATTGCAGGTCTGGGTGATGTGACGAGAAACGTGTCATGGTATGCAGCCGTGGCAGAGGAGACTCTTCGCCTCGTTCTGCAACAGTCAGTTCATCTCTTCGTCTTCGGGGAAAAAAAAGCATGAATTTTAAAATAATTTATTTGCGAGCGAGCGCTGTCGATGGAGACACGAAATGCTCTGAGTCGTGTCTTCATCGGATCGACGATTCGCGTCGAACCTTCGGAATGGAAGAGGCGAATTTTCTAACGTCCCTCGAGATCGTTTCGATGATCGTTCACACGCACGACCTTCAGGTCGTGCGAGGATGATGCTAAGATACGCTCGAAAAGATGACCATGGATGGCCCTCGATCGAGTCTTCCTTCGTATCGAGGTCTGCCCCCGTCTGGTCGATCCTAGGACTCATTACAAGGAAATGGAATGAGCGTCTCGATCGCGAATCGTTCGCTCCACTCGGCCATCGAACGGTCCATGCAGAAAGCAAATCGTAAACGTGCTGCTCTCTTTCGACACTCGTTATCACTAATGTCGGTAGCATGAATAAAGCGAACCTTCATTCGCGAGAACCTTCAGAATCCAAATTCTTCTGCGAGAACACATCAACTTTTTTTTTTTTCTCAACCGTATTCGAGTTTTCTTCGTCTCCCGACCCGTGTAAGTGATATCATCGGTCGCAGAGATGTTGTATTCCCACCGATAAAACGTAACCTGGAAACTTGGAGAAATTCAAATTCTAAGGTGAGGGGTAGAGAACTTTTTGGAGGGTAGTATGTGCCCTCCGTGCAGGAATACGAGGAGTGATCGATAGATTTTAGTTGTCATTTTTTACTTTCCGATATCCAGAAGCTGTGTACTTCGTATCTTCGCGATAAAATATGAAGTTTATATCTTCTCTCTCGTATATTCTCACCGTAAGTGCTGCATCGGCAACACTCGTGGTGCTCAGACAGAGGTATGCGTCTCGGCTCTGATTTGATGGATCTAGCCAAATCCTGAACATCCAAAGGCTCCTTTCCAGCAAACCATCACTTTAAACTATTTATCTTTTGGCAAATTTGCTGTACGGTAGTCGTTTCCAGTTCTCAAATCGAGACTCGCCGGAAGTACTACGATACGGGGTCGAGTAGGGGTCTCGATTCGGAGTTAAGAAGTACACCTAAGTTTAGTTTGAGAGTTTTAACGAGAGGCTGATGAAAATTATGATTACAGCTCGAGCTTGGGAAGTTCGTAGCTTTCGCATGGTAGAAAAGCAATAATCATAGCCAGTACTCGTGAATCGTTCATCCAAGAGAATATGGGGAGAGGGGATTTTGTTTGTTTTTTTCCGAAGGTTTCGGACATTTTTTGTGCATATTCTGAGCTTCGGGTGAGATTTCCAGGTCCCCGGCACTTTCTATTCTGGGCAGGTCGAAGGAAAACAGCAAAGAACACCATCTAACCCACTTTTTCGAGTGAGGTTTTTTTTCGCTAAGACGTTTCGGATAGCCGGGGGGTCTCGGATATCCGAGGTTCTATCGTAACGAAAGCTTATTAATGAGACGAAAATGCCATCACAGGGGATGGCATTTTTGCGCCCTGCTTCGTCTCTTCGTCTCGCACATCGGTGAGGTGACGGCATTTCCCCTCGAGAGTATCGCAGAACATCACAGCATGCTTGGACGTTTGGGAATGCTTCCAGCATATTTAAGGGAAAGACGAGAACGTGTGGATGTTTTCGTTGGTTCCCGACCGAGAGAGCACGTTTCTCCGACGTTCCTTCCGGATCGAGCTTCCAGGGAGTCTACGTGCGGATGGGTGGGTTCGGGATGGAATTCGAGGAGACCGCGGGCATCGGGTGCGTCACGGATTCCGGTCGGTCGCTGCGAAATAGGTACGAATCGGCGAAAGTGACGTCGGTCAAGCCTGCCGACTCGGACCACATACGCACTCGGTGCACGATGAGGACAAGACCTTTGCGGAAGAGAAAAGGTGCACTTAGCAGCGCCTCGAGTCGATAAAGACACGCACGCTCGGGGCGGGGTCTCGGGCGCCATTCTCTCCACTTTCGAGAGCAACACCTGCAAAAAGTCCCCGAGTGTGCCCGAGGAAACGGATCACAACCGGACCCATCGATCGTCGATGGAGCATGTTGTTGCATGACACGAAAAGCGATATCGAGAATGCGATTTCTTTCGGCTATTATATTTGACAAGAAAATACGATCTCGGGTGATCGCCCTTCGCTCTCGTGTGATTTCCTGTCGACCCACCGAGTTTCGAGGCAAAATGGTCGCTACGAGGGCCTCGCTCGTTTCGCTTCGTGGACGTCGAGGTGAATCGGCAGCGCATGAAGGCTCGAGGGCACGTACGGTCGGCGACCGTTCGCGAAACGTCGAGACTGGAGACGGGTGCTCGAGCCGACTAGGTTATGTGAGATATTTGCTTGGAAAAAAAAAAAATCCCGCTGGAGGGTGAGAAAGAGCGGAAACGACATTCGGTCTTTCCGATGTCACCGACATCTCGAGGCGAGGGGTTACGAAAGAGTCATCCGAGATGAAGATGTTTCGTCTCTCGCGAAACGAAGGACCCCCGTGTCTCTTCGTCTTCAGACTGAGGTCGAGTTCGCCGGCTCGGGACCCGATATTTACGGTCCTACGCTCGTGCATGGAATCCATCATCCTCTCCCTTCGGTAAACGGAAATGCTCGAATTCTTTTTCGTTTTCGAGCGACTTCGGCTCGGTGACTCCGACTCGCCGAGAAATTTTAACTACTGTAGGAATTTTTCATTTAGTGCAAGGTCGGTTTCATTTTTTGGCACGGGATTGCAAAACTCCATCACCTTTCCGTATCGGACGCGACGATTCCATATATGTATTTCCCGGTCGTGAATGATTCGTGTTCACGCCCGAACCCGTTACACGATGCCAGACACCTAGTTGGCGAAAAGGAAAACAACTCGTAGGTGCTCGATTTTTTTCTGTGGACGACTTTCCTTAATTTGTATTTATGATGGTCGATCGAACCTTTTAAGGATCGAGATGAGACTTTCCGTAACTCCAGAAGAGTTTTTCCGCCAATCCTCCGAAACTCCGGCGAGTTCGTTTTGCCTGGATAGAAACGGATCGTCGGCGTCTTAGTGCCCGGAAATGATATAGCAGACGTGACGAGGATTTGGGTGAAAGGGAGGCATGGAAAGTTCACGTGGCGAGCCGAGAAGTAATGGACCTTTCCTCAATCGCCCTGGCCGTTCCTCGGTCGTAATGGAAAAAAGGAAATCTCTATCTCATCGCAACACTTTTATAACGCTTCACGTAATCGTGAACAACTTACGATGGGACGTTCCTCTTACTTTCCTTTCGCTCTTCGACTCGGTCTTTTCTTTCTTCTCCGGCTTGGAAATCACGAGATTTTTTTTTTACGTCGCATTCCGTGTGGTTTTCCTAACCGGAAATCCCACTGAACTCACACGAACGGGATTGGACGTGGGGTCCGCTGCGCGATGGTACGTGCGCAAGAATTTCCTTCCTTCCGTGTCGCTGCTTCCTTCTTTGCAACCTGCTATCGTTTGCAATCACGGCGATAGGGGCCGCATGCACCGGTGCGGTTTACCCCATCGACTCCACCGGTGGAAAAAGGAGAGGAAATGCAGTCGTGAAGCGTCTGACCCGGGCAAAACGGGCGACGATAAGGCTGTTTTCGATCGAGGACTCGAGCGAAAGTACTCTGCGCCGATGGAAGAGCGAAGCGAAATGCATCTTCCGGCATTCGGTCTGGAGCACGAGCTCGTAATTGTGGCGATGTGTGACACGAGGAGACTCGGAAATCGAAGTGCTGTACGTACGTGTGTCCTGGGGAGAAGGACGGAACGTGACGGGGTGAGGCAAACGGAAACGCCCGTCGTTCTCTCACCTTCCATGCGAGGAGGAGCGCCCTAGAAGTCCCAACTCCATTCGGTACGACGCGACGGGAGGCCTCGTTCGTGTCGACATTCTTAAACGGCCTTCGTTAAGCGGTACGACAGAGCCTGATTTTCGTGTCGTACGATCTGTTGGAATCGAATGTGGCTCGACTGCCGACGGCGCTCGTACGTGGAAATTGAACCAAAACGTTGGTTGGGGGTATGGGGAGGGGGGTTTCCTGGTAGTAACACGAAGCCGCGCTACCGAAATCGTTCGATCGACTGCTAGGACTTCGCGAACAAAGGTTCTTAGACCTTGGGCCTTGCTCATTCTGAAGTGAGACATCTGTTGGAGGTTAAGGGAGAGCCTCTGAGGACTGGAAACGAATTCTCGTTCGTTTCGTCGACCCTCTAAACATATTTTAGGGCAAGCCTTTCCGTCACGAAAACAAATACTGTATATTTTTGTCTCGTTTCGTGGAGGTCTACTGGCAGTAGGAACGATCGAGAACGAACGAATCGGTGCCGGTAATATTACGGACGCACCGATGCGTTATGAATCGTTTCGTACGTATCGATGAAGTCTCAGAAACGGCGATTGCCGAACGAGAACTTTACCCGGCGACTCGTCGATTGCAAACGAAGATGCGTTAGGTCTGCCCGACTGCTACGATTCGTGGAAGTAAAAGCGATCTCCGTGGAACAGGGAGGGTCTGAAAGGAGGCGAGACGTGGGAGAAGGTGAGTCGTCTGCAACTGACCAGAGGCTGTCCGTATCTGCGGAACTTGGCTTGCGACCCTTCCGCCTTCCGAAGCCTCGATGGAATCTGCAACAACCTGGAACACCCCTTCTGGGGATCCGCCGGTGTCCCCTTCAAGAGGATCCTCCCGCCTCGATACGACGACGGTACGTTTCCCATCGTTCTCTCTCTCTCTTTATTTTCCCGTTCGCGATCTCGGGCGAGAAGGCCCGCCATCATCATCGCACGGTACGCGTTCGTGCACGGCAAGAGAATTTCCGCAAATATCTCACACGAAATCCAAGTAAAAACCGAGCCATCCGACAGGTGGCGGAACGGCCATTCGGAGGGACATCTCCGGTCGAATTTTTCCGTATAACCGCTGCGGCAATTTCATAAAGGAAATGCATCGGATGAACCGTCTTGCTGGCGCTGAAATTACCCGTGTACGAAATAACGCATGCTATTTTATCAGTATCTACTCCAGAATTTCCAGCGCATGATATCTGATATCGCGGAAACGAACGTCCGCGAAGGAATAGTACCAGACGATCGTCTGCTGGAAAGTGCGTGGGAATGAATCCGACGTTTTCCCCAACGTTCGTTCTTCCTCTTCTGGCAGTGATTCCCACGGAAGCAGGATGAGACGCGAAAATTAACGGATTTATTTTTTTTGTTTCGGGATCCGGTGAGAACGAGATTGCGTCATTCTCGCAGTCATCATCCGTGCTTTCGAATCTTTCTCCCTCTCCACGTTCCCCCTCTTCTTTGTCCCTCGCCGATGGATTTCGCAACGGCGGAATCTCGTCGGCGGATCTCTGCAGGATTTTCGAATGGCCTACTTCTTTTCGCTTCACGTCTCGCTGAAGAAAAAAAAAAAAAAAAAAAACAAAAAAAAGGAAAAACCTTGGATTCGTCTCTGGAAGGAAAGCGTTGCGCTCAGCATTTTGTCGAGTTGTCGTTTCCGAAGCCGAAAGAATGTTCGTTTGGAACGACGGGACTTACCCGCAACGGCAACCGAAGGTGTGTGTTCCAGCGGACGCGACGAGAAACGAGCAAAGCATACGGGTCACCGTATCCTGTTGATATCGATCAGCTTTTGAATGGCCGATCGTTCCCACGGTAGAGTTTTTCACATTTTTACCGGAGTGCCTACGAAGCCGATCGGTGAAGGAAATCGGTGACCGGATTCACTTTTCTCCCGAAGGTTTATATCCTTCCCGAGCCGGGGTCCCAAATCCACGACCGGTTTTTTATTTAGCCCATAGACTCGTAAACGATTACGTCTGCCAACATCCCTATTGAAAATTTCCCAACTCCACCCGGGGTTCCGTTTCCCTCGCTCTAAAACTACGACGACTCGGCAGAGTCGAATTTATTTCTTCGGCCGTCCAGAGTAATGTACTGTTGTATCAATATGAAAGAAAGCCATCGAAGAGAGGTGTCGTCCGATGGTGCGATCGGAACGCAGGCGACTACAATAAATGAGATTTAAATGTCATCGACCGCGGTTTTAAGCGATTTTACGAGCAATGAGTGACCCGACGGCGATACGAGAGGAAAAACGAAACGTTAACGCGCTCTTCTGACGTCCGATCGAAGACGAAACGCCTTCGCGATTTCGTCGTTCGATCTCGTGACGTCGACGATTCCGTGATTTAGCGAGCGATTCGGACCGTTTCGATCGTCATCGGAAAGAAGGACTCGGGGTTTCCGTTCGGTCTTCGACGAGCTCCCGGCGACGACGAGAACGGTAAAGGAACGTTCCGTTTTCTCTCTCTTCCAGGTGTGAGCGAGCCGCGTGGAGGTGGGATCGGGAACGGGTTGCTGCCTCCTCCGCTGTTGGTGGCGGGTGCGATCCACACGGGCGAGGCGAGGCGAGACGAGTTCGTCTCCGCCCTCACGCCTTTCTGGGGACAACTCCTGGCCAACGACATCCAACGCATCGAGAAGTTCCGAGGTGACGGAGCGTCCGAGCGTCGTTTTCTCTCGGTCGCGACGAAGAGTGGCGCGTCGAGAGGGTCGATCGATCTGCGGAGAACGCGATCGAAGCGCGAAGAAGCGCGTCGCGAAAGTCCCGCGAGGTTTCGACGAGGACTCGTTCGGGAACGACCTCTGTCGACGAAGATCTCGTGTCGAATTTTTTAACGCTCGACGTCGCGACGGGAGAACGGACCGGCACCGTCTCTCGACGGTCTGTTCTCCCGTCGAACGAATGGGATCCCTCGAGGAATTCCATTCGTAGGGCCACACCGACACCTTTTCCTCGCGACGAAACGAATAAAAGTCGGTTTCGTGCCGCATCGAAAAATCGGAAACTGATTTTGACACGATTCCGTGTGAACTTTCGTCGAAGGGAAAACTGCGACTTGCATTTGCGGTGGAATTCGCGACGTCTCGTCTGTCGGGCACGCGATCGTGAACCCCGTTTCAGGTATACCGTCGCGTTCCATGGCTTTGGGTCGGCATTTCAGACCTTTTTTTTCAATCGGACAGGTGTCGGTGATTTTGCGGCGATCGGTCGCACTTTCGCGTTCTCCTTTTTTCCTTCCCAGGTTAACGAGACGCGAGAACGACGAGTTAAACTCGATTTGCGATGCATTCGGTTCCGGTTTCGGGGAATTCCTCACTCCTGCTTCTTCTCTGGACCGAACCGGGAGAGGGTTTTTTTTTGTTTTTTTTTTTTTCCTCGACGAACTCTACCTTCATTTTTAGAGCGTGGAGGGGGTCAGGACTCGGAATTTCGGACGGTTCGCGAGATCGTATCGACTTTTAACCGAATTCGGGAGACTTCGATCCGGCTCGCGTTTTCGAGCACGCGAGGACGAATCCTCGGGAATTCGCGAGCTTCGCCTTCTCGAGTCGACGAAACGAAGACTCTCCTTCGGACTCGGCTCGCGGGAGACGTTAGGATTCGGACCCCGCGACGATGGACTCGGCGACGACCGTCGGTCGCGGTCGCCGGTTTCCCAGTCGTCGTTCCTGGGTTCTGGCAGTTTCGAGCGGAGAAACGGTGAGTACGAGCCTCGTGAACGTCACGGCGAAAAATTATCCATCGAAAAAAAGGGGAAAAACGAGAAAATTGCAAGGAAGGACCGGGAAGTACCGAATGCCACGAGGAAACGACGTACGATGAATGCCCCGATTGCGTTAGTCCGTCTCTCGACCTCGACGACGACTCCACTTGTACTCTTTTCCTCGTGCTTTTCGTTTTCTTTCCGTTCTCGCGACTCGGGAACCGATACGATCGGTTCCGTCGGGGAAGGCGATGCGCCCGAAACCCTCGCCGTCTCGAATCTCGTGGCTCTTCGAGAACTTCGTCCCTCGGGGGTCGTCGACGAGAGCGTCGCGATTCTCTCTCGGAGTCGCATCGCGAACGACGCCGCGACGCGGTACGTCTCCCGAAGAACGGGGCGAGAAGTCCGGAGAAACGCAGACGAGTCCGGATTGAGCAACTCGTGGCATGCGAGGGATCGGATCCGCGTTTCCCCTCCCACGTCTCGACCCGATTGCGTGCATCTCCGCGACCCGTGACGCGATCCTCCTCGACTCTCTTCGGCCTCGACGGCGAAGGACGCGGCAACGAGGCCGAGGAGAATCTCTCGATCTCGGATCGGCCGAGCGTCACCGTTCTCTTGCGAATTTCAGACGAGGAGTCGAGTTGCACTCGACCGGGTCCCGAGAGCATCCCCATGACGTGGAACGACGAGTCGACGTCCGTGTGCATCGATTACCATCGGTCTCTCAACGCTCCCGGTCCCGTTTGCGCTCTCGGTACGTGCCTCCGTCGTTTTCGCTCTTCCGATCCGTGGCATCGGATCCGTTTCGCGATTCCCGAAACGAAAATCCCGGTTTCGTATAGGTCCTCGAGAGCAAGCGAACACGGCCACGGCCTTCCTGGACGGCTCCATCTTGTACGGGTCGTCGGAAGAGGACTCTCTGGCCTTGCGATCCTTTCGCGGGGGCCGATTGGTGACGGACCCGAGCACCGGACTGCCGCCGAGGACCGACGCCTTCGCACGTTGCCTCGACATCGGAGGGTCGGTCTGCCCGAAATCCTTTTCCCGCGATTGTCGTTTCTTCGGTTCGTTCCTCTTCGTTTCGGTGTCGGATGCATCCGTTTTCCTCTTCGGCGTCTCGGTCGTTTTTCGCCGAGAGGCGAGCCTCGCGATCGAACGGAAAAGGCGCGGAGAAGCCTCTCGGTTCCGGTCCGTGGAAGCGTTCTCGCGCGTGCGCAGAGTGCCACGGGGACCCGCCGCGCGAGAGCTCGCAGAAACGGACGCGGACGAACGGGACTCTCGCCGACTCGCCGGCGGAAACCTTTCCCCTTTCCCCGAGACGAACGTTCGTTTTTTTCGGACAGGTGTTTCGCGAGCGGGGACCAGCGAGTGAACGAGAACGCGGGGCAAGCGAGTCTGGCGATCCTGCTGACGAGAGAGCACGACAGGGTCGCCGGGACGTTGGCGACCTTCAACCCTCACTGGGAGGACGAGAGGATCTTCCAGGAGACGCGGCGGATCGTGATCGCGGAGATTCAACACGTCACCTACGACGAGTTCCTGAAAACCGTTCTCGACGAGGTCGGTACCGTCCCGTCCCGGGGCCGAGTTTCCGCCATCGATCCCACTTTCTACGGGGAGGGATTCCAAAATTCGGGAAAACCTTAACGATCTCTCGTCGAGATCTCCTCGAGTCGTTTCGTTTTCGGGGCTTCGCGTTTCGATCCGAAAGCGTGTTGGAATCTTGAGAAAGCGTTCCGATTTTCCTCCCGCGAAACCAGGTTCGGTACGAGAGAGCGGGTTTGGAAATCGAACCGAGCGGTTACTTCACCGGTTACGACTCTTCGGTGGACCCGGGGATCGGGAACGGCGTCGCCGCCAGCGTCGTCGGATTCCTCAGCACCATGTTTCCTCTGACTCTCGTCGTTCTCAATCAGGTGAGTCGCTCGGAGAGAAGGGACGGATCGCGGAGGAGTGATTCCGCAAAATCCGGTGAAAGTGGTCACGGTGTTTTCGGCGGCGGGGGACTCGAACTCTCTTCTCGGGCGTTACGTTACGAAATTTACGGTCGTCCGTCGCCTTTCGATCCCTATTTCCCTCCTCGTGGATCCATTCGTCTTTTTCCCTCCGTCGCCGTCCTCCGGATCGCAGCTCCTTGGCGGGAAACCAGAGACAGATTTTTTTTTTTTTTTTTTTTTACTCCAAACGGACTCGCAAAACTGAAGATGAAATCAGGAGAAGAAAGAAGGTCCGTCCGGGGTCCGTTCCCATGGATGGTAAGGGGAACGGTGAGAACGACCTTTGCGTGCAGACGCCTGAATTCTCGCATCCCGGTTTCTTCGCGTTTTTACGAATCGACACCACAACGAAAGAGTCGGCCGGAAGTATCTCCTTCGGTAAGTTTCGTGCCATGCGTCCACGCCGTCGCGGACCAACGGAGCCGGAAAATCCACTTCGTCGAGGTCGACCGGCGAAAAGTAGACGAATCGCATTCCCGATCGCGTTGCGTCCACGAAACGAATAAGCACCACCCGACTTCCTTTCGCGTACTTCGCCGTCGACGTTCGTGCCGTTGCGATCGCGACGATCGGAGTCGGACGTCACGCTCGATCGCTTCGTCTCCCTTTCGGCCGTCTGGTTTCCGAATTCTTTCCTCGCGATCGTGAACCACGGAGTGCGAAAGCGTCGTGACGATGGAAATGCGAAGAGAGGCGCAGCGTCTTCGAACGCTTTCGTTTCGCGACCGGCATCTCGTCGTGAAATTTCGCCCGACGACCGTAAGACGTTGGAGCGCTCGACTCTCCCCCCGACGTGCGACCGACGGCAGAGAGTTTTCGTCCGCGCTGCAGACTTCGTCGCTCGACTCTTTCTACCGAACCGCGACGGTCGGGGAAGTCTGCCCGGCGTCCGCGCACCGTCGATTCCGTCTCGTGTCGCCTATCGAACGAGAACGAGCGCGTTCGTTTGCGTGATGCGTTCGTTGCCGTGTTTGCAGACGACGGGCGTCCGTTTGGAGATCCCCGCGGACAGCGGAAGGTACAATCCGTCTCTCCTGAGGAATTCCCTGGACTTGGATTCTCTTCTCGCCGGCCTCCTCGTCTCCAAGACTTCCTCCGTCGGCCCCATCTTCGGCAGCCAAGGTTTCCCAAAGTCCCTTCCGCCCGTCGAGGCGCGACACGGGTTCATCCGTTCGGCGATAGAATTCCAAGCCCCAAACTTTTTCCTCGATGCAGCGTTTGCCGAATCGATTTAGTGATACTCCACGAAAGAATGTTCGAGAGCTGTAAAAAAAAAAATCGCCTCTGCAAGGTAATTGACAGCAAAAACAAACAGCCCCGGAAAATAACTGAAAAAACTTAACGATGAGCACTTGGTTGCTAATTACTGTAGTGCTGTTAAGCTGCAAAGGCGGCGATCCATATGGGCTCGGGGCGCTCGAGGCTCCCCAAAAATTTGGCAGAAGGGGCTCACAGCGAGGAGATGAGAATGAGGAATACTTGCAAGAGTACCGTCTTTGAGCCTTCCCCCCCCCCCCCCTCCCCATATTTCTCGACGAATCGCCGCCTATGTTAAGCTGTAATATGCACGGCGTCTTCTGCAATATGGTATAAGTAGGCGCCGCCTTTTCAGGATTTATTTTTCACGAGACGCGGAGGTGATACGAACCGAGGTGCAGACTCTCTGAAGACTAAGAAAGAGATCCACGTGCTTCGACGGTATAGGCGTAGTTAATCGAGTGAAAGTTACGAAGAAATCCAGAACCGATAGCACGCACTCGACGAGATTTTCTTCTGGAAATACTAGGCATTTCGGTTCTGTAGGAGCACCTCGTTCCGATGAGGACTCGGATGCGCGTTTTAGTATTTCGCCGTAATTCACTTCTTTCCTGCACCGACTCGGTGTAGGATGCGATGAAATCCGTCGTCTCGTATGTCTGTGGCACAGAGGCGAGTCGATACATGGGGGCCTATTCGGTCGAACAAGGACGAGACCACGGGCTTCCAGGGTATGCAGCATACAGAGAATGGTGTGGCCTCGGAAGCACCAGCAACTTCTCCCATCTCGAAGACGACATCCCAGAAGACGGGATCGCGAAGTTGCAGGAAATATACGCGTGAGAGGACTCTTCTCTCCTCCGAACCTCTTCTCCGGCTCCCGACGTTCCACTCGCTGCTTTTTCCCCCTCTCGATCGGGTGCTAGGTCGGTGGAAGACGTCGACTTGGTGACGGGGGGTCTCTTGGAAATCCCTCCTCATGGCAGTCTCCTCGGTCGCACTTTCTCTTGTCTCCTCAGCGAACAGTTCAAGCGCATCCGGCGGTCCGATCGCTTCTGGTACGAGAACGACTTTGCGCCGAACAAGTTTTCCAAGGGTGAGTGCGTTGCATGACACATCCGGCATATCGACACGTTACGTCATCGATGCAATAATTTCAGAAGTAAAACGCGAAGACTTCCGCGTGAAAAGTAAGAATTTTTTTCGAATTCTTTAACTCCATTTCATTTTAGATTTTCGTCTCCTCTTCAGATTCGTTCGTATTCATTTCAAGTCTGGATCTTGCCGCCCGTTTCTGGATCTTCCGTTATATTTTTCGACGTTCCTCAGTGTTCCCATTTCGTTCTCGATAGCACAATTGGCGGAGATTAAGAAAGTGACGTTGGGATCCTTGCTGTGCATGAACTCGGGACTCACGCGAGTCCAACCGCAAGTTTTCCTCGCGCCTGATCCCTTTTTGTGAGTTGGATGCTGTCAGAAGCCGGACTTTTATTGCAACCTTCTCGATTGTCGACGACAAAGTTACCTTCGTGCAGGAATGCCCCTGTGTTGTGCGAGACGCTTCATCGGATGTCCCTGGAGCCTTGGAGAGAAGTCAGTCCCCCGGAATTGATCGTACCTTCTCGCCTCTTGGACATTTCCGTCCAGAAGGCAAAAGAAGATCTGAGTAAAAGATTAGACCAGGAGAAGCTCCTCTTCGAAGAAGGTCAGGAATCGTGTATTCTCGTTCAAATTTTACAAGCACGTAGCCTATGACCGAACTGGATGAAAGACGAGAGGAGGTTCAATTTCTGGTAATGCATGGATTGCGATAAAAAAATTCAGGGTTCGGATTCCCCTTTCTGATGAACGATGTGATTATGTGTCGATCACACAGATCGAGTGGCTTCGCCCAAGTCGGCGATCGGGAAGTCCTACGGTTTCCATAATCCGAATGACGCTGCCCTGGAAGTTGCCAACATCTCACTCGTCTTGGAATTCGCCACACAGGAATTAACCCACCTACTCTTGCAGTCAGTTCCTTCCCGTATCTCACCCATCCTCCGATCTGAAATCTGTTATTATTATTATTATTTTATGGACATTGTTTCTAAAGTTTTACTTGCTAAATGCTTGAATTGCCTGCTAAGAAATGAATCCATTACTTCTCAAATAGTTATTGGCAGGTTAAAAAAACGTAAGCTTATTAGGGAATGTGAATGACTGAGCTTTAAAAAGTCTCCAAGTGAGTCGAGAAGATAGTTCCAGATTTCGATTCCGATTTTTCCGCACAAAGAAAAGAGAACATGAAACCTAGAAAGAAAAAAGCTATAGAAGAAAAACCTTGGAGATTTCATTAAGATTTCAATTGCCTGAAGTTTTCCATTAAATGATTTGAGGTTCTCGTCAGTTCCTTTTGACGAGAAAGCAAGGGCAACGGACTTAAGTATCCCAATACACATGATGCTATGTAGTCGGAAGGCATTGTCAACGTGAAGGTGCAGCAGCGATCTCGGCTGTGTGGCCAATATACAAGTTTCCCTCGTACTTTGCTCTTTCTTAAAAACGTGAACCACTCTAGCCCTTTCCGCTCCTCCGTCGGACTGGGTTCGCCATCGGTGGTAGCGTTGCGGAAAGGGTTAAGTCATGTGGCAAATAAAGCGTCCCGAAGCCTAGATGGAAGACCGGTGGACCTTTATCGGTGGATGCAACCGCCTGAGTTTCCTATAGAGCGACCAGATCGGAATGCTCGAGTGATCACTCGAATGACGCAACGCGAGTTGCAATAGAAAGGCATCGGTCCTCAAACTAGGCTTCGACTTGTCCTTGTTGCCGCATGACCGGCAGTGCAAGATGAGGAACAGTGAGAGGAGCTCATGCCCGATGTCCTATTGCATCTCATCTCGTACGTCTCTCACGGTCTGGGGGATTTCGTTACAGCCGATGTCGTCTCGTTTTCTTACACTCTTAGAAAAAGGGGAGCGATTTTTCTCAAAAAAGAGTAAAATAGCTAATTCCAGTTTCACCCCGGGAAAGGAGCGAATTTACTCCATCACCAAGGAGTAAAATT
>CAJPEV010002308.1:0-46685 GCA_905338385.1 Darwinula stevensoni | reverse complement strand
GTAAGAGAGTTCCCGAAGTGACCCGAAGTTTCCAGTTGACGCTTGAGGACAGCCATGGGTCTTTCTTCTCCTTTTCTCCTATTGGTGAAATATGTGATACAGAAATGGTAGCTTCTTGAGGCACATAAGTATGTTTCGTGGAAGGGCCTGGAAAAAGCGCGTTTTGAAAGTGTATATCCTATTCAGAGCTGCTGATAAGCTCTGAAGTCATAAGTGATTGAATGAAAGGAGCAGTGTCATGAATACAGTTTCAGGATATCAATGAATCTAGGTTTTCGCACTGTCGAGGGGAAAGAATGCCAAATTCTGGTATGTTCCTCTTCCGTTGAAGGATTGAGTTACTAATGGCATTGAACTTTCAAAGATATGCTTTTCTCTTCAAGAATATATCTGTGAAGTTCCTCTCTTCAGAGCACCTTTTGCAGAATATGGAATTTTGCTCAAGATTCCGGATTGATT
The DNA here is from genome assembly GCA_905338385.1 of Darwinula stevensoni. Taxonomy (NCBI): domain Eukaryota; kingdom Metazoa; phylum Arthropoda; class Ostracoda; order Podocopida; family Darwinulidae; genus Darwinula; species Darwinula stevensoni. The sequence continues at coordinate 46,226 of CAJPEV010002308.1, read as the reverse complement.
TAGTGGCGAGAGAGGATGTGTTTCTGACTGCTCCCATCATGCAAACTTCCCAATTAATTATGAGAATGTGCTTTCTTACTCAAGTCTTCGCAGAGGGAAATCCGGCAATACTCGGGATGGATGTGGCCGTCATCCACGAAGCACCAGGGCATCTCCTTCGATGAGGGATTACGGCAGTAGTTGTCATGCGAAAATGGGTCCAGGTTTATGAAATGCTCCTTGTAGAACAGGTTTGTGTTGAACCCATCCAGAGAGTCGGCATTAAACAATTTAGCCAATTCAGGAGAATCCCATCTTAGGCAAGATTTCCCCATCTCTGTCTGATTCATGTTTCCTGTATATTCCTTCCCCATCTCTGACAGCAGGCAATCTGGATACTTCTCACCTAAGAAATAAGCAGATGAAGGAATAAAATGAAAAGTCATTAGACTTCTAGTATACTAAGATCTCAAAACGTCATTCTCGACTGTGACATGAAATCATCGGATGTGTGATATCCATTTCTTCTCAAACGAGTGCTTGAAATGGAGGGGAAAAAAAGTAATAATGGTTTAAGTGGACCCAATCTATTTTCATTTTAGCGTGAATGCATAGAAGTATTGCTTTGCTTCATCTAGGATCCTTCCTTTGTGGAAATATCATGAAGAGGCGTAGGTTTACCATTTCGAAGTATGAATTCCTGGTAATTTTATTGATGCTGTGATATGGAGAATATTTAGAACGTTTCTACTGCTGAAATCGGTTTGGTCTCCATTGGCTTCAACTTCCTTTAGAAAAACATGGCTAAAGACGTCGGCCTAGTCGAGGTCGTTTCAATCTTATACTGTACCTCCTAGACCCACTCGTGCGTCTACCCTACATCTCCTTTCGTGGATTCACCTTCCCATTCGGACGAAGGCTGCCAACTTTCCCCCTCTTTTTCAGGAAGACAATGGACATTCGAGGTGACCGTGTCTCAGAAGGAATAAGAGTTCGAGATTCAACGGTGTTGGATGCAAGTCAGGAGGCAATTGTTCCCACAATGATGTCCTATTTGAAGGATGAGCATTTCCCGAATTCCATATTTCCTTACTGCCTACTGGAAGCTCCGTTTTCATCGGCATTTTATGTCCATCTCAAGAAAGTAGTGCAACCTCATCACGAAGCCATGACGACCACGGAAACCGCATGAACTACGTTACCAACTGGATTGGTCCTATTTAATGACCATCAAGTATTAATTCCGCAACCTGTCACTTGTGCTTTATGCAACTTCAACTTCTCCACTCTCGTTTTATAATTACAATCGAGTGAGAAATATCAACCGAGCACCATGTTCTCGATTCTCGTATTGATGTCAAATGCCTATCTGAAGTCTCCCCTCCTTTGCCTTCCATCGACCCAGAACGATCCACTGCTTCTAAGCGCGTCCGATCTGGACTTCAATGTTCACACTCCACAGACTTGACACAGCATTCGACATTTTTGAAGGTGTCACCTCTCCAGCTGCCTAAGATCACATGGACTTGGAGACCTCTGAAATTAAACAGAATTCCTTCATTCGAATCTAAACAGTGCTGCACACAACGGGAAACCCCCTAATAAAATAAAAAGTGCCCCAACTCCATGGGGTTTCCACAATTCGAAAGGGATGACTATGAAAAAGGGAATTTTCAGGTGCGGATATCAATCACCTATCATCACATTTCGCCCATGGAGCAACCGTGGCGAGTTTTTTTGCCTACTAAGCAAACAAACTTGCTATTATTATTGTACTGTATACATGTATAACCTCATCGTTTGAAAGTTTTAAGTTGACAATATCAGGTGCACTATTTAAGCTGCAGGGGATGTTCTGTCCTTGCTATTTGTATTCCAGGGCAACTGCTTATATGCAGTAGTTTGTTCGATATGTAGAGCGCCGCGTGCATTGTCTAATATTTAAGAGATTGTCTCGCTTTTTATTTCTGAATTAATCAGATGCAATCAGGTTCACAACCTGGGATGAGCGAGATTTGGAAGCTTTCGAATCACCTTGGAGCTTTGGTGTCATGGCCTTCACAGCAACTCTGGTCATTTGAGAAGGTTAGGCGAAATTACGACCCGCACTGGTGAAACGCGAGAGGTACCAGACCCTGCTCTTAAAGGTAATTGGGAAGACCCGCATTAAGATAGTCAGGGTTTAATTCATCGATCTCGAGCTCACATCTGATGTAATCGAATTTCAAAGTGGGGAAAGGCACCCAAGCAACTCTTCTCAGCAATCGAGAATTCTTGCAGTCAGATTCCATGAGAACCTTTCGCCATACCCATTCGGCGCCACAACGTCGGTCAACGTCGAGCGAGGATTGATTTTTCAACTTAGCTATATTGCGAAAAAGTTGTGCAAAAAGTGGATTCAATGTTGACGCAATGTTAGAGTGAAATGCCGCTCAACGTTAAAATACTCTCACGAGTTATGTTGTGCCAACCTTCAATTGTCCACGTTAGAGCAGTCGCTCTCCTCTTTCCTTAGCTCGTAGATGTGGTCATTTTGATTACTATATTTGCCTGAAGGGCAAACAAACTCGCTATGGACGCGCCTTTGGCGCTTACGATTAAAGAAAACTACTAATGCATTTAAAGCATTCGTTTTCGAAACGCGCCTCTAACGAAACGGTCAAACCCATTCGTTAATGAAATTTCCAACTCATGCGATTTCGTAGCTCGCTCCTTAAAAATGATGTGTCTTCAAAAAAGTTTCATAGTGACGTCATATGACTTCTAGCATGAGGATCACTAGGTAAAATTTCATTGCAATGTATTGAGTTCCTATACTGAATTCAATTCCTGGCAGTTTTCGTCAAAATCTTTCTCGCACATACGTATACCTTCGGAAGCATATAGTAGCAGACACAGAATATCACTACTTCAACGTTGTAATGCAATAATTATTTATAGACTGTTGGGAGTTTTATCGTTTCATTCACCATTTCAATGCGGACGAGGAATGCCAGGCCTCTGGAGTACCTCGAATCATCTGGAATTGATCTGATGAGGGAATGCCAACCAGAAATCTTGACATCCCTGGTTCGAGCAATCCATGTTAAGATTGTCCGAATGAGATATATCGGACCACATCAAGCAGTCACTGGTAACCGAGGTTTACGGCTAGCACGATCCCTAAATATTGTGAGAAAATGAGAAGAGAATATTAAAAAAGCGAAAGATAGCTAAGGAGGCCTAATGGACTGCCAAGTCGTAGGAGTCTAGTCAGGGGCACAATCCTATCAAACAACTTGCAGTGCAGTAAAACCCTTTAAAGACGATCGTGACTGACTGACGTTAATTCTAACCATGTTCCAGAAAGGTTAGAAATCTGAAACTTGGTACACATTTATTGATTTGTCCAGCATTTTCCCCCGAAGGAGGAACACCAGCAGGGAATACCATTCAGTGCGATTGTGAAGCTGAATGGTTAGCGAACGACCGACTCTTCAAGAGCATCGGCGGGAAGTGTCGAAACGGAATCGAATTTCATAAATTCAGCTGGGACGAATTAGAGTGCCTTCAGCCCTGCCCCTACTCGTGCGTCCAGGTCGGCCTCCTCCCCCTCTGCAATCCAGAGACAGTCATCTTGTCGAAGGTGGACGGCTGCCGAGCCCAGGAGCTGTGCTGCCAGCCGAACTTCCGAGCCATGGCCGTAAACAAGACGACGACGCCCCAACAGACAGGTACGATCGCAGCGTGAATTGGTCGGCCCGAGATTCCACAGCAGAAGCGACTTCACCGTCCGTTAAACACCTTTTTTTGACCTTGGCATTAGAGGTCATCGTTGACTCCTGCTCTTGTTTTTGCATTTTTGAGAAGATCGGATTCATTTCGTGCCGATATACTGGGTGTCCCAGAAACCCCCCAAGTTTTGTATATCATTATTTCTTTATTTTTTTCTGATGGAAATGAGTCTTGTATTATTCGAAAGCGTAGATCTTTTTTATTAACTGCTGTTAAACCTGATGGTTTGTAATTACTGGTTGTGGGAGTTTTTGAAAGAGAATATGTATGGTACAAAACCCCTATCACCCTTGACCTTATCAGCGCCATTCACTTAGTCTTACTCTCCGTCGAGGTTACTGGGATGCAAGGATTAAAAGCAGGGGTTCAATCTTTTTGCCACTGAAATTGGTTCCCATTCTGATCATGCGGCATACGGTATCACCAGGGAAAGCCATTCACTGCCTTCTGGCACATGTCCAAGTTCATGGCATTCAGTTTGGTGGAAATGGCGCTGATGAGGTCAGGGATGTTAAGGGTTTTGTGGCATACGCCTTCTAATTCCAGAAATTCCAAGAACAGTATTCACAAACCGTCAAGTTTAACAGCAGTTGTTAATAAAGGTCTTAGCTTTCGAATGCTACAAACTCATTTCCATCAGAAAAAAAGAAAAGATAATAATGTGTAAAACTTGGGGCGGGGTTTCTGGGACACCCTGTAGATGGATTCATTAGTTGGTGGTTGATGCAAGCGTAGGGATTGGTTAGGATCATTTCAAGGAAATTAAATGTACAGGGTATCCCAGAAGTAGTGAACCACTGCAAATCGCATTTTCTCTGCGCGATCAAAACGAACTACACCGGATTGAAAACATAATTTGGAGAGTTTTTTTCAAATTAATATCTAATATATATAGACGATCGTGACTGACGCTAATTCTAACCATATTCCAGAAAGGTTAGAAATCTGAAACTTGGTACACATGTACCTTTTGGAGTGCAGAGTTCAGAAAAATCCGACTTTGGAGGTACATACCCTGGGGGTGAATATTTTGGGGGTAGAATATTTTTAAACTATATATCGTGATGGATAAGGATGTCATCGAAAGATTCCACTTTCTGGCCTTTTTTTTCTTCTCTTGCCTTCCATGTCCCGTTGCTTGAATAAAACGGAGGGACATGGAAAGCTGAAACGTGGCATGGACGTGCCTACCGACACGTTGAGTTCAGGAAAAATGCAAAATTTTAGCTCCATGCCATGGGGGCATTTTTGATGGCTTTTGATGGATTATTCAAGCAACGGGACATGGAAGGTAAGAGAAGCAGAAATAAAAAAGAAGGCCAGGAATCGAACCCAGGCCTCACGATTACCGATCAGGTGTGCTACCAATACACCAACGAAAGGGTGGCATTAAGTGGAATATTTTGATGACATCCTTATCCATCACGATATATATTTAAAAAATATTCTACCCCCAAAATGTGTACCCCCAGGGCATGTACCTCCAAAGTCGGATTTTTTCTGAACTCTGCACCCCAAAAGGTACATGTGTATTATTTCTGAACTCTGCACCCCAAAAGGTACATGTGTACCAAGTTTCAGGTTTCTAACCTTTCTGGAACATGGTTAAAATTAGCGTCAATCAGTCACGTTCGTCTATATACAGGTATATTAGATATAAATGATCTTGGGTAGCTGACTGACTGACAGAAGTAGCTATTCATATGCTGAGTTCTGGAAAAATTCCACTTTGGTGATGCACGCCATAGGGGCACTCCTTTTCGGGGAACACACTTTCAAATAGTTCTCTTTGCTTCAATCAAACGGAGACCCATGGAAAGCTATAACATGGGAAGAACGTGATTGGTGAAGGTCTCATCTCAAATGTCAAATGTCAAATTTCCCAATTTTTTTGGAAGGGGGGCGTATTTCTTGAGGAAGTAACGTTTTCAAAGAATTTTTAATATAATAGCGAATCGGGCAGAAATAGAATAATAGCATCATAGTAGTGCTTGTTTGATGGCCGAGTGCAGAAAAAATCCTCCTTTTGAAATATGTCCCCTTAGCGTAGATTATAGGAGGGAAGTATTTAAAAATGTATTCTCTAGCTTTACAAAAAGGGACACAAGAAAGGATTTCAAGTTAGGCACAAAAGAAATCATAAAAGTGAAGATTTTGATACAAATCAAGGATTTTGTCCCCATATATCATGTTTTTAAATGGGGACGTAATTTAAATACGTGTTTGCCATTTCGCCAGGAATAAATGAATTAATGACCCTCCAAGGTAATGGAGCGCCGAAGGCGCAACCATAGCGAGTTTGTTTGCCCTTCTGCCAACAAACTCCCTAGTATATAAATAAATCCTTCCAAGGCACCTGCCGGTATTGGAGATATGAGGGGGAATGAACCACATCCCAGACCTCATACTCGCCTAATTCTGAAGGACACGACGAAGGATGCAGGCCGTGCCCAAGATTGCTGTGCGCTAGAGGATACTCCAGTGAGATTTCACACTCCAGCTTCTTGACATGTCCTTTGAGGTCTTTCAGGACGACGCCAGTTGTGCCTATTGTGATTTGGCCGTCAGCGATACTGATGACATTTAGCGGGGGGAGATCGCGTATGTTCTCGCATTAAGTTGCACCATTTCGCCCTAGCACAGTAGTATGGGGGAAATGCCATTCACGTGAAACACTTGGTTCTGTAAAAACATTATTTTTCCCTAAATAAAACTTCAAAATTAAAAAGGAATCTCATTCAGTGCGGATGGGTGAGAGTGCAGAGTGCGGTTGGGTCCCTTGGACTCACGCGCGTGTGCGCACCGCGCCCCTTTCTACCGTGGGATGAGCCTTCACCTTCACCACCGGTGTTCGTGTCGAGATGGGAGTTTTTCATAAGCCACTACAGAGCTATCTTCCCGAAGCCCCACCCTTAGGAAGTTGGAATTTTAAGTTTGAGGATTAAGTGTCGAACAGTCTCGCGGGACCTGCGGCCTCATACGTACGCTAACGTTTGTTGGTGACATCGACGAGTCCGAATTTCGCACGGTCGCGTGGGTTCCAGCTGGTAGATGTCCTCACAAACCGAGTCCAGATGATCCGGTCAAAATACCGCACGGTACGATACGACACAGAAGTCCTTTGCTTTCATGGGGCGAAGCAATTGGATATTCATGTAGAGTTACGGCTATCATTATCAATGTAATATGGCCTCAGTCGCCAACCCAGCGGGTCGTAGGTAAAGGAACTGAGCTACGCCTCTCGGCTTTCTTACATAGAGTACCTGATTTTTTTTTCCTGCTTACAGCTAAGCGTATTACATTGGAATCTCACGATATTATCATCCAAATATGAAAGTCAGCCCAGAGAGACGTCTGGTAATATTGGCCCTGAGGAAGGAAGAAGAGCGATTCAGCATTTAATACAAACCTACGACGTGCTCTCAGTCCAAGTTCCGATATGAGTTCTCAAGTACGAGGGTCTGGAAACTTCTATTCTCAGTGTCTGTTTCATTGTGAGGAGACAAGACCATAAGAGTAGGGGGGTGGCGTACTGGGCACATAAGGAACACCATGAGTAAAGGCATTCACAGATTGAGGGACTCTAAATTCAGATATTGATGCATAATAAAATCATTAGCCACTTGATTATATTAGTATAAAACTTTCATCCCCGCAATGCACAGTCACATCGGGAACTTATCACATCAATTGAATCTGATAGTCGAAGAAAAGGGCAGACCAAATATCTATACTAAATGAGTACTCCATAGGAGAAAGATTGTGCCACTCATGAAAGGTGGAAATGAATCTCAGAAGGGTGCGCATGGAAACCCAGGGGTGATAAGGTGATCATTTAAGAAAATCCAGATGCAATATTTATTTTGCCTGGGGCGATGCCAGAGAGCGTAATTTGCCTATTTAAAAAATTGGTGCTATCTTGAAAAGAGGGCGAGGCATTTGCACCCAAGGGTGGCCTTGGAATTAGCAAGGGTGCTGGACACCATGGTGAGAATTCTCACCCTACTTTCATGATGATCATGCTCACCCCTAGGGTGGCTGTGCAGTGACAAAGCATGCTCACCCTTATGGGTGCGAGTACTCACCTTTATCATTTGCAGAATAGACTAAAGATGACTTGACTCGACGAGACTGAATAAGACTGATTCGGTGTGAAAGGGAGGTGAGAAATTGCATGCTGAGCAATGGGGCTCTAAACGGTTTGACTCTATTAAAGATGACTTGATTGGACTAGACTAGACATGACTGATCCGGTGTGAAACCACCCGAAGAATCGGTTTTGATAGCCGGGACGGGACTCGATCGTGGATCATTTGCTGCTGCACTTGAATAGATTTATGCTATTGAAGACCGACGAGCAGTCGAGCAGGAGACATCTGAGGATGTTCTAATCCTCAACATCAAGGGCCGATGTGATGATGCGAAAGATGTTGGCAAGTGCGTCGGCAGGGGGTCTGTTTTTCTCGTAGGTGAACCGACACGGATCCGTGCCGCATGTTCCGAACTGAACGATTTCATCGAGATTGAAGTATTCGAAACACATTAGTATCGGATAGGTGGAGCTGACAAGTCTTAGGTTCTTTTTGCATTTAGGCGGAGTCTTCTTCGGAATCGGTGTCATTTTCACTCGCTTCATGGACTTCGAAATGCACCCAGACGGGATCCAGTTGCCATCGAGAGTGGTTACGGGTGCAGGGAGCTCATTAGCGCAGGTTATTAGAAGCTGGTAGCCCGCCAGGTTCGTTTCAAGGAGAGTTTTTGGAGCGCTTAAGAAGAGATTCATTTCCTTTTCTGCCATTTTGGACGACTGTACACCACCTCGGGAACGCTGAACTGTGGGTCAAGTGATGCGCGTTCAAACTGCTGAAGAAAGTGTTTAGAACGTCTGGTCGAAGAGGGAGGTATGATTATGGTCTTTGGGAGTCATTGCTTGGAACTGACTAACATCTCTATTATTATAAAATTCCGTCATGTTATGCGAGGCACCAAAACGAGTTGTTAATTGTGATGAGATAGTCTTTGTATATGAAAGTAAAGTAATATAAAACATAATCAAGGGATCTTTTTTAGCAGTATTTTTTATTTATAATTTGCGAGGGAATTTATTCAATCTTTAATATAATTAAATTAGTTGAAGAAAACAAGATACTTCGTCATTTTTAATTAACTCAAAGTTTTAAAAGATCCTGAAAGGGGTTAAATAAGCTACATGGATTTTGTCTTATGTTTCATATTATTTTTCTCTGTGCGATGGACTTCGAGTATTTCATCATCCTGTAAATGCACGACAATTCCAGTGACATGGTGATGGAACTTCAAAGGGGCACATCTCGAAAACCACTGAACTTATAAATCTTTACTACTGACATTTTGTAATTACTTTCTTCTCCTAATCCCATGTATGCAATATTTTCCAACAGAAAATCCTAGCCAGGACAGGAAACTCAGTCAGTGAAAAGTTGGCGTCCGGAGGCTCTCACGTTCCTGTTCCTCACCAGGCAGAAGTGGGAGTAAGGGCTACCCAGCTCTGTCGCAGGGGCCGGGGTTGACAGTCGACCCTCCTCTGCTTTAGAAAATATGCCCCCCGAACGGAAACGTATGAAGTAGACAAAATCCATGAACGTTGACGTCATGCGGGTTTATTATCAAGCACGATCCGATGCGCCAGGAGCGTACCGGAGGAAAATGCTTTAGCTCTGGAACCAATCTTACTCAGAGCTGAATATCAACGAGCAACGACGCTCGATATGGAATAAGAGATTCCATATCGAGCGGAACAACATTGTCTCAGAACTGGAACGGGAAAACATCAAACAGGAAGTCCTGAGCACCCTCCAGCCAGACAAACCAGAATGTAGTACAGTCGTCCCTCGCCACTTCGCGCTTCGACTTTCGCGGCTTCATTCTATCGCGGTTTTTTCAAATCCTGTACAGTAATTTTTATTTTAATTGTAATACAGGGGTGTATAATTGACTCAGACAACCGAGCGCGCTGTGTCATTTTCACTGTCTCGATCAACTTTTTAAGGAATATATTTGAAAAAACCGCGATAGAGTGAAGCCGCGAAAGTCGAAGCGCGAAGTGGCGAGGGACGACTGTATACCCGAAAACGAGGAGGCAACACCTGAAGAGATTTCACTTCATGTTCCACTGAGGGCAATTGAGGCTCCCTCAGAGCTAGAAGCGCCCTCTGAAGAACTAAGGATCGCCTTCCTCGACCATCTGGAAGATCTGCGGCACCTACAGATGTCTGACCGACCCAGACTAAGACCACTAAAGCCATCTCCAAAGACATCGAGGAGATCAACCAGATCATCAGCTCCTGCGACCTTGCAGACTGCGATCTGTCTGAGCTGAACCACCGTGCCTTTGCAGCTGCCATTACCATCCATCAGAAATGGCAAGGACCAGAAAAGCCGACCCCAAAACCCTGGAACGGCCCTTCCTCGATTCCACGTTGGAAGAGGCGCCTCCAAAGTCGGATCGACGCAGCAAGGGGTGACCTGAGTACCCGCCGCCATAGAGAACGTGAAGATGAAGATCCAAGCTTGGTCCCTGAGGATAAGGCGGTACACGAAAAATGTCAATTACTTCCGGCATAACGAGCGCTTCACGAATAACCAGAAGCTTTCTACCAGGAACTGGGAGCGAAACCCACAGAAGTAAAGAAGATTCCTTGCAAGGCGGAAGTGGAATAATTTTGGTCGAACATCATGGAACGCCCGGCGAGCCACAACGTCGATGCCACATGGCTCCGACGTCAGAAAGAGCTAACAGATACTCCCGAAATGAGTACCCCCAGATTACAACATCTGATATGCAGAAGGCACTCAAACAAACAGCGAACTGGAAGAGCCCCGGGCACAACCGTCTTCTGAACTTCTGGCTGAAGCAATTAACATCGCTACATGGACAACACGCCAGAGAAATACAGGAAGTAGCGACGGACCCCTCGGAGATGCCGGATTGGCTCACTGAAGGAGTCACCTACCTACTGCCGAAAAACGCCGAGTCCCGACTACCTAAGAATTACAGGCTCATCACCTGCCTGCCAACTGTCTATAAAGTGCTGTCTTCCATCCTAGCGGCACGAATCGAACGACACATATATGACAACAACATCATGTCGGAAGAGCAAAAGGTTTGTCGGAAAGGATCATGATGAGGGAGCATTTGGTGAGTAATAAGAGAGTAAATTCGAAAAGTTCACGGTGTGCTCACTTTTCACTCCCCAAACGCTCGGAATTTTTTAATAGTGTACCTACTGCCGTAAAACGTCGAGACCCAACTACCTAAGAATTACAGGCCTATCACCTGCCTGCCAACCATCTATAAAGTGCTGTCTTCCATCCTAGCGGCACAAATCGAACGACACATCTATGACAACATCATGTCGGAAGAGCAAAAGGGTTGTCGGAATGTATCATACGGCGGCAAGGAACAGCTCTTACTCAACCGTATGGTCATGGATAATCCCAGAAGCAGGAAGAAGAATCTCTCGATGGCATGGATCGACTACCAGAAGGCATATGACTCGTTGCCCCATTCATGGATCATCGAGTGCCTCAGGATGTACCACATCAACCCGGTGATGGTGAACTTCCTCGAACAGACCATGCCTCGCTGGAAGACGGTCATGTGCCTCAAGGAGCAGGACTCCATTCTGACAACACGTGAGATTTCCATCAAACGCGGGTTCTTCCAGGGAGACACGCTGTCTCCTCTACTCTTTTGTCTGGTTCTCAACGCTTTCAGTACTGAGAGCTCGGACTGACTATGGTTATTACGTAGGAAAGAGGAAGAATGCAGACCATTACATGAACCACCTTCTCTACATGGACGACCTGAAACTCTACGCATCCAACGAGAAACAACTCGAAAGCCTTCTCAACGTCGTCAGCATCTTCTAGAAATAAATCTGCATGAAGTTCGACTTCACAAGTGCGCGAATCTCTCTATCCACCGCGGAGTCCTCACCCCTATGGGAGATATCACCACCACCATCGACGAACAACTCCGAGAGCTTACAGTCCCTGACACCTATAAGTACCTCGGTGTGGAAGAGAACTCTTCCTCGGCTGTCAAGCGCACGAAGCAAAGACTGACGACTGAATACAGAATACTGAATACAGTCTTCAATACTCGGCGGACAGAGTCCGCCGAGTATTGAAGACCGAACTGTCCGGAAAAACAAGATCTCTGCCCTCAACCGCCTTGCCACCCCTGTCCTTAACTACAGCTTCGGAGTTATCGATCGGTCACCTATGGAACTCCAAGTCAACGATCGAGCGACCAGAAAACTCCTAACCATGCATCACACCCACCATCCGAAGGCTGCCGTTGAAAGACTCTACCTTCCAAGATACAAGGGAGGGAGGGGACTGATCGAACTCGAGTCCCTCTATAAGCGGACGACGTGCGAAGTCGCCAAATACATCGAAAGGAAGCAGGGAGGACTCATTTTCACTATCCCCCTATGGAAGATATCAACACCACCAACGACGAACAACTCCGAGAGCGAGAGGGAGCGAGATGCCCTGAAGAAGTCCCACTCCATCCAGGGGAGATGCAACCTGCTTCCGAAACGCACTCCATCTCCATCACGACTGCGACACGACGGATGTGAAGACAGTAGATAAAGGACAAAGAGAAGCACGATGGAAGGAGAAACAGCCAGCATCCCAAGGTCATGGATCGATGGACTTGGACGTCAGCTACAACTGGTTGAAGAAGGGACTGCTGAATGCCGAGACAAAGAGCAGCATCCTAGCCATTCAGGACCAGTGCATTAGAACTCGGAACTACGAGAAGCACATCCTGAAGCTGGATGTGGAAGACCGCTGTAGATGCTGTCATGGACCACCTGAAACGGTTCACCACCTCCTCAGTGCCTGCCCCGTACTTTCCCATTTTCCCATGTACTTTCACATTTCCTGTGCGGAAAAAACATCTCCGTGGTGACCTGTCACGCTTTCCACTTTGAGAACCCCTGAATTTGTGAGTCCTGTGAGGTGAGGGAGATTGTAAATGGGAAAAAATTAAAATAAAAGGGTTAAAATGAAAAGGTCGGCTTCTAGAGACATATGGCCTGCAATCGAAAAAGTTTAGCTCCTAATAATTAGCGGTAAACTGTTGTGAAGCACGTCAATCATAATAGCAATCTTAACGCGAAATAATACGAAATCGGGATTCGGGAGAAGAGAAGCAGAAAACTCCCTTCGTTGCTTCTAATACTGCATTCTTGTTCTCCTAACTTAATGTTTAGATTTATATTGTGTTAGCACAAGGGAAGAATAGGTCCCTACTTCTTGCCTCCATCATCCAAGAAAAGTGAACTAGACCTAAAGTGCGAGGAAATATAAAATGTAGGAGATCCAAATAAACCGAGAAACAAATTCAAATGCATCAGATACGCGGAGATTGATCACCATTGCTGATCAAGATTGATTAGGATCAAGCCCAACAACTAAATGAAAACCAAAAGGTCACGAAAAATGGAATCACAATGGTGATTGAGAAAACAACAGAGTTGCAAGGTGAAATGATGAATAGTGGACACGGAACAAATGTCCCAACTTTCAGGTGAGTGCGGGCAGATGATCTCAATTGTGATGAGGAACATTCCATGGTTCGATTGTGACTCTTGAAGAGAATACAGTTTCTAAGTCATTTAGTACGGGGCACGATGTGGATGAGATGTGCAATTACGGTCTTCGTCCAGGTGCCATTCCACCTTTCTTCCGAAAAGAGGCGACTGAAATTTCTGCGATGAAAGCCAGGGCGGCAATGCCAAGACCGACTCCTAGGAGCAAGAACGGCCCCTCAAGATGTTTCATGGTCAAGATGACCTTCTCCTTCTCGCTTTCCAATGGTCTGCTGGAGTTCCTCAAGGCATCGTTTTTCCACTTGTCGAACAGCCTTGCCTGCTCCGCCCATCGAAAGTAGCGATCGAATGACTCCTCGATGCAGCTCTCGTTCTTTAACTTCCAGCTCAAAGGAAAGCAAAGCATTTCTTCGGTGCTCATTTGATATCTGGGATCGGTCGTGAAACCCTCTTGTTCAAAACAGCTTTTAGAGAAGAAGAAGGCTAAGCCTTCCCTCATGGTCCCGGGCAATGGAATGAGTTTGTCCCAGTCGTCGTTACTCTAGTACATGATCATTTTTTCCCCGATCTCTTGAAGATCGGGTCTCGGGGAATCCTCGAACATTCTCCTAATCCCGACTACATCTCCGTATCCGATAGACAGGTAATCAAACTTCGCTTCCATGAGTTCATCGACGGTGCGCACGGGCTTGGTCGTTGGAGGCTGAATTTTCGGCAAGAAATATGCCCCCCCCTAAAAATAATTTGGAATTTTTGACATTTGACATTTGAGATCAATGCGTCAGCATTCACGTTCTTGCCAGGGCTTTCCATGTCTCTCCGTTTCAATGGAGCAAAAAGACTATTTGAAAATATATTCCCCGAAAAGATGTGCCCCTATGGCATGTATCACCAAAGTAGAATTTTTCCGGTACTCAACATACGAATAGCGACTTAGGTCAGTCAGCTACTCATGATCCTATATATCATATATAATAATAGTATAGTTTTTTCTTTACTCAGCAATCCATCAGGTTCTTCTTGGCAAGTTTAAACTTTCTAGTGCCCTCTGTTTTTGCAGGATGGAGAGAATACGCCTTTTGCAATACATGTGCCCTCAAGCATTTGAACACAAAAGTACATTTTTTTCTTTACTGATATCAATCCTCAGAGAAACATGCCCACAAAGTTTCAACCTTATACGTTTGCAATTTTTGCTAGTGAAAAAACATGTTTGGCAAAGGCACCCAAAAGCTATGCCAGGAGGGGATGCACCATGAAAGCTGAATATTCCCTTAACTGAATCACATCATGTCGCTTATATGTGTGCCAAGTTTCACCTTTCCATTTCTGTCCAATTCGCGACAAACATTTTTTTTTAAACATCGCCATTCCAAAAAATTCCCCCACGGGGTGTTTCGCGACTTAATATTTTTCTTTAACTCCTTGTCTCAGTTGTCACATTCATGCAAAGTTTCATCTTTCCATGTTCATCAGTTTAACCGATGCAAACAAATTATTTGAAAACATCTCCCTTTGAAAATTGTGCCCCTGGGGCATTAACTTCCAAAGTCTGAATTTTCTGCATGCAGCATCTCAATACGTAGTTATGTATCAAGTTTCATCTTTCCACACCATCTCAATACGCCAGGGTAAAAAAAAATTACGTGAAAACGTCGGCCCCTAAGAATATGTCCCACAGGACATGGATCTTAAATTTTACATTTTTCTTGAACTCACCGTCTCGGTAGGCATGTCCATGCCAATTTTAAGCTTTCCATGGCTCTCAGTTTTAATAAAGCGGAAATATTTTTGCGGAGGGGGAATTAATTGCAAGGAATAAGAGGCCTAATGAAAGCCTAGGAACGGCCGGGTAGTGAACCCGGGGTCTTCTGGTTACCAGTCAGGTGTGTTACCACTACACCACCGAACCAAAGACGTAGAGTTATTCCTCTCGAGGCCACCATAATCCGTCACAACATATATCTTTAAAAACTCCTCCCCCCAAAATGTGCACCCCCAGGGCATGTACCTCCAAAGTCGGATTTTTTCAGGACTCTGCATCCCAGTAGGTACATGTGTCCCAAGTTTCAGATTTCTAAATTCTCTAGAACATGGTTAGAATTAGCGTCAGTCAGTCACTCACGATCGTCTATATATATTAGATACCGATCCAGCCCCACGAATACACTATCGTTCATTAGTAAGGTAAATGCCTAGATTTGAAATATCTTCAAGTCACTCGATTAATTAACTTTAAAATAAACAAGTATAAAACAAACTAAACAACTTTAAAATATACAATATTTCTTGAATATCCTTTTAATCATTTATGTCTGTATTGAGACAACTCCACCAAGTCAGATGCTCAAGAGAATTTTTCTTTTTGCTTGTTTGCTGTGATAGAATTTGGCCAGGTGTAATTTCCACCACCTTCTTATCTCCCATAAATCGAGCATTTTTCTTGATCGAAAGTATTCCTGGGCGATTGGCTAAACTATTTAACGAACCCTGATGGGGTACACACAAATAATCCGAACGGTAGACATAAAATGCAACAGCCAAAGAATCCATTGAATCGAGGTTGATTTAATGTTGACACTTCCACCCTGAATGGCGCAGCTTTGAATCAATGTTTTGTTAATGTGGGTGTATAAACAGTGACAGTCGCCGCGTTAAATCAATGTTGATTCAACATAGAAATATAAACCTTCAATAGTGATACATTCGATCCACACCAAATCAACGTTGAATCAATGTTATGTGCTACCTGGGTAGTCACACTAAAGCAACCTCAAGCAGACACTTTCGTGCATTAGTAATTAGATGCCTCGATCTGAGGCACATTAGATGCCTCGATCTGAACATGTCTCAAAGTTAATCGATTGATTAGTTAAACATAAAAAAAAACAAACAAGAAATATGTGAGACAACTCCACCATGTTAGCACGCAAGAAATTGTTTAATTATACTCTAGGCGAATATTCCATTTCTTTGCTGCGACAAAATAAGCGTCATTTCAGCCACCGTCTTATCGGCACTAAATGGAACAATTTTCTTGATCAAGATGCATTCTGGCCAATTGGCTGAACTATTTGACGAGCCCTGATGGAGTACACCAAAATATTCTAACGCTAGACATAACACACAAGGGATTTTGTACTGCAAAAGAATTCATTAAGCCAATGTTGGTGTAATTTTGGCAATTTCATGGTGAATTGTGCAGCATTGACTTGATGTTGGATCAATGTGGGTGCATAAACGGTGACGGTCGCCGCGTTGAATCAATGTCGATGCAATATGGAGGTATAAACCGTTAACAGCAATAGACTCAATCCGCACCGAGTCAACGTTAATAAATGTTATGTGCTTCCTGGGTTGGTTGTACTCGGAGTCGATCTCATACGAATAAGGTTCATGGGAGCGTACTGACAGTTTTAACATTTATCATTTACTTTTCGACGCACCAGCTGAAGTACCACTTGGCCCACGATGAAATCACAATTATCTCCGTTCCGAGCTCTACAGGGCCCATTCCATAACGTTCTTCAATAGCTACTTTGAATCCCACAATTGGGCTCTAGCTCATGTCTAACTGATCCCAGCTTCAGCTCTTTTGTCGAGTACTTATATTAACAACAATTTCCAATGGCAAAAATAAATAGGTAAAAAAAATTAAATGCTTTTCCCCAATTTTCAAAGATTACAATGCCTTATCTTATCATAGGTGCCCTCCATCTTCCACATCAACGCCACATGTATGAGTTATATACCCTAGTATATTAGATAAAGATACCATATTATAGAGATTCAGTCCGTGATGGTATGTGAACTCGATCGGGCATGATGGGCAACAAAATCGTAAGGCAAAACATGGAGAAAACATATCGCATTCATTTTGAAGGGCAAGAAAAAATGCTTAGGATTTCAGAAAAAGCCTCCTTACGGGAGGAGGTGAAGCGAGCTTTCAACATACCCAAGGAAAAAGAGATTCATCTTCAGGTCAAGGACCGTTCGGAGGCAGACGAGAAGACTATGATCTGTGGACCTGGTGAGCTTCCAGATGGCCCTGCAGAACTCCTGGTGATTACAGTTGCTTACAAGTCGCACTTTTCGCAAAGCGCATCCCTTCCTGCTCCACCTATTCAAAGGTAATGTAGCCAATTCTGATTATTCACGAAGTAAATATGACAAAAAATATTCTGAACAATAGTTTTAATGTTAAAATTTATGGTACACAGCATGCACCATGCAATTTAGACACCATTTTCCGAACATGATGTACAGGGTGGCCCAAAAAATTCCGCCCCCAATTTTTAATTGCACATAATTCAAAAACTATTGAAGCCACAGGCTCGAAAAACAGCAGCAATTAAAGCTTGTTCCTTCCTCTTTAAAATAGTCTATAGGTTCATTGTAATACGTGCCATGGCATGGCCGCCATGGCCATTTGATTCAACCATGACTGAAAAAGAAGTTGCAAGGTCTTGCTACTGCTACAGGCGCCATTGTTTCTGTCCTGCTGTGAAGAGGGAAGACACAATTCAATGGCTGGCTACTTTTTCACCCTCCCCAGTCATCTCTTCCTAATACCACATCATTTTTATGCTGAAACGTGCATGAACAGCCGACCAGCACTCCAAGCTTTCAACAGAGAAGCGTAGTTCACTTCGCATTGCGATCCTGCAACAACTATGTTTGCTCTCTCTTCCACGAGAAATTGCCTTGTGCATGCTTCATCTGAGCGTCAGTTTTCACTTTTAATTTAACTTTCAATTTTTTTAATTTTCTTCCTCAGGGCCAAAAATGACAAGTGTCTACCGTGGGTTATCAGAAAGTGATAAGGGTGGTGTGAAGCATCCACCCGAAGTGGATGCTTCACACCTACTAGATAAAGTCATCCAAATCAAGAGGAAGTCCTTATCATCTGACTTCAATTCTATGGAATGAAGGCTCTACGTGTTTATATATGTCATGTCAATGATATATAAGGCAATTCCAGTCTCCAACAACATCCTCTTGGAAGCTTTAGGACGTATTCCAGAGAAATTGGAGCATTTGTTCATAAATTATTTGAGCAAAAGTTACCAGGAACGAATTTTGCATATATTTATTCGCCTCAGTTCAAAAATATTGCATCTCAATTTTCCTGAACACATTAATTAAGTCAAATCGTTGAAAATCACTGCGCAAAAAAGCATTTCACATTATTTTGCATTGAACAATATTTAGAAGAACGCACTAGAAGGAGCTAGGCGGAAAGTTTCTGGCAGAATGCTGGGTGTTGAATTTATCCTGAGATTTGGCATATTTATTAATTGAGCATTTCTAAAATGACGTAATTGTATACCTCCACTTTATTTTCACTTTCATTTTCATGTTCTGTTATTATTTAATGATTCTTTTCAATCCGGAAAATGGTAATATCTGGGCCTCTTACGTCAATATATGGGACTGCTCATGAATACTCTTTATCTGAACAGGAAATAACCTTATCCACTTTATCCATGTTGTCATCCAAGGAATGTTATGATGGGGAAAGCGATTGTAAATTAACATCGAAATGATTATTTGGACTCCACTGTCACAGCTGAAGTGATCTCCTGAGGTGGATGGCAGCTACACATTTTGAGAGATGGAAAATTTGGACTCTGACCACTATCTTGTAGGGTTACACGGCTTTCCCGATCCTTTCACTAAATGTATTCCTCATTCAGCATCTCGTTTGCATATCATGCCTATTCCGAAGTTGTCTATGGGCAAGTTTGTTATACTAATCTTGAAAATCCGCGATTTAGGAGCGATGAAAGATTTGAATTGCTGTTAACAATATTTTATGACAATACAAGTTTCAATTGCATAGCATACATAAATATTTCGCATCATTTAATAGCTGAAATCTGAGATCAACTCGAAATTTGAAATTTGATCGTGAGAGTCTTCCGTCCTTCAACAAATGCAAATGATACATGTGCATCAGAGCCCCCCCTGCGAAGCAGATATGCATAAAGATAAATGAGGACTTGCAGGTTGCAGAAAAAATCTGGTGAGACTTGTTTCAACTATCCATATTTCAATAACCTTATTAGTATGCACAGTATACCTACGAGAGGTTGACTAGACTTACGTGTTGCTGTTAATGACCAATGCGGTCAGTCTATCATTAACCAATGGATTCTTATTTCCTATGGATTGCATTTGAGTAGCTATTTCAATGTCAATATGAAGTCCACAGATGAAGTCCACAGAGTCGCGGGCAAGAAAGGGATGCGCGATGTTGAAGAGAACGGGCAGGCAAGGCAGCAGCGCCGATTTGAGCGTGCCAGTGATGATATGCATAGCGGAATTCAGTCGCACTTCACACATACTTACTTGTGGGCTTGAGAACCACACAACGAGCAGTACGCAGCTGTAGAGTACTGCGAGAAGCGTTTGGGCATCCGCTCCCAGGTTGATCCGATATGTTTATGGACCAAATTAGTCCTGCCTTTCAGTTTCTTGCCGAGGTTTTGTTGCGTTGCCGGAATGATAGGCCTCGATCCAATCTGATACGTAGATAGTTGGGGTTGGTGGAGTGATTCACCTGGACACCACAGAAAGAGACATTTAGGGCTCGGTGTGCTTGGTGGTTCAGATGAAATGTCGAGGTCACAGTCTTCTGTGGGTTCGACCGAAGTCGCCGGAGGTGGAAATTGGCTTCCGTCTTCAGGAGGTGGTTTATCGGTGTGTTTTCAGCAGCGGAGAAGTTTGTAGTTTGCGTTATCAAGGCGAGGTCGTCCACATTCGCACATTTCCGAAATGTAGTTTCTGGCATATCGTTGGTGTACACGTTAAACAGTAGGGGGTCAAAACGAAGCCTTGAGGGGGTCTGTTGCTCAGTATCCGGTACTTGCTCTTTTGTGTACCAACGATGACACGGAAGTGGCGATGACACATTATGCTGCTGAGCTGGTGAAAAGCTTGCGCAACAAGCCATGTTTATCCAGTATTATACGCCGATGTCAGGTCCAAGAACGCCGTGGCCGTCTTAAGGCGGTGTTGAGATCCTGCTTCGATGTGTGTTGTTAGCGCCACTACATGGTCGCGACAGGTATGGCCGCTTCTGAGGTCCGCTTGCTCCTTTATAATGGTGGCCTCGATGACAGGGGTGAACCTATGGAACAAAAGTCGCTCCAGTACTTTGTAAAGGGTGCAAAGTAAGGAGATCGGGTTGTAACTTGCGACTTCTTTGGCTGACTTTCCTGGCTTAAGGAGTGCGATATTTTTGGCCTCTCTCCATGCAACTGGAATGTTGCCAGATGCCATTACGTTGGAGAAGAATGTGGCCAGTCGCCTTCTCGCTTTTGGTCCAAGGCCGTTAAGGAATTCCGGGAAGATGCAGTCTGGTCCAGCTGCCTTCCCGGCTTCGGTTGGTGCGAAGTCGTCGTCTAATTCCATCACTGTGAACGAGTGGAGATTGCAAACGACTTAGGGGTTGCATCAATGTTGGAGATCTGCTGCAGTTTAGCTTTCCAACTGGTATCCTTGTCTGTCGGTGCCTTTGACATTTGCATCAGGAGAGATGCGATGGTGTCCGTCGTGATGTTCGGTTTGGATTTGTGGACCGGATTTACCATGCCGAGCTGTTGGAGTAAAACCCGTTCTTTTCCGCTGGAGTGGGAGTTTTTCTATTAGTGTTTTCAATCTTTCTCGGCGGGATGAGTTTTTAATGACTCGAGCATTGCAGTAGCTATAGCGGGGTTCTTGTTCCGCGAGTATTCCCTGTAGAGGGGTCTCCTTCTTTTCGGTCCAGCAAGGTGTGTACACCGTTCTGTACCCTCTGGGCATACTGCGCTTTCCTGCCGCTTTTATGATGCCAATGAACCTGTTGAAGGAGTCCGAGTTCGGTGGCACCCCATTTGATGTTGGCATCAACGGTCTTTTCGACGGTTTCGCAATCAACTTTCTAAGAAGTTCACCTTGGTTTCGGCAATGATGTCATGGCTGGGATGTCAACATGGATTATTACGGTTGTTTGGGAAATCCTTAAGGATAGTTCTTCAGATTCTGTTGGGTTTTCCGTGGTGATCTTTTGAGAGTGAGCACAGGTCTGGTGTGTACTCCCTCTGGCATCTTGCATAGTGAAAGGTATCACCTTTTGCATCGAGAGTAGGAATTTATCCTTGTGTGATGCCTATTCGGCGATTGTTCCCCGGCTTCGTTGTAGCTTCCATAGCCACACGACGTGTGGTGACTATTAAAACGTCCCAGGTAGATGACGGAATACTGGCTTGATGAAATTGGTGGGTTGGTGCACTGTACGAGTGGAGATTTTTATATGTTGGTGTTGCTGAATGAAAGTAATTGATCTCTTTTGCCGCTCTTGATTCTGCATTTTATATGAATTCCCATCGTAATTTTCTGCGTTGCATCTATTCAAATGCTATAACGTACGACAATAGTATTGTTCTACGACGTATAGAATACTGCGACGAGGACATTGCAGAAAAAGTAGTCCTTACGTCCTTATGGTAGAAGTCCTTATGAGAGAAAGCAGCCCTGAAACTCCATCTTACCCATGCGCGGAAATGGTACATTACATTAATCCATTTGCAACTATTGTCAATATCTATTCAGACAGCCTAAGTTAATTAAACTTTCAGATAAGAAATATTGTGGTGTTTTAAACGTGAAGCAAAAATATCACGAATCTAAATGATCCACAGAGCGTTTTATAAAGCGTCAAACAGGACTCGTTATTTTTGCCACCCTGCATATGTATCGGTTCGTCACAGTCTGCCATTCCCATGTTACAGGGTGTTCCTGCATTACAAACTGCAATGAACACAAACAGGTCACTGTTGCCACGAACATTCTTTTGAATTTTTTTTTATCGATAGCGATTTGGTATAAGACTCGATGGAGATTGCTTCGAAAGTATACTAGGTGTACCTATTTAGGACGATTCATGATACACCTTTCCATTCCTCTTACAAAATTTGCTAATTTTAATGTTTCCCATTTGAATTCGTTCATCTCCAGAAGCAGGAAAAAAGATTGTTCAAAATTTGCTTTTGCAGACTTCGCAATTGACGCTAGAACAACCAATAAAAGTTTCCACCTGGATGGAGGTTTTTGAGAGTCCTGTCAGAGTTCAAAGGAAGTTCAGTCGATTTTTTTTGTGCCAAGCCTGATGCCAAATGTATTTATGTAGGCGGAGGGAATCCTGAGGCCCTTTTAAAACTCGGAATTGCCTCCATTTTGGAAAAATAATTCCAAGTGACATGCAGTTTGCAACATGCAACATTCCGTTAATTGTACTTCTTTTTGTGCCGACTGGTATTTTTTGAAATGTTATACTGCTTTATGGGACACCCTGTATATTGAAAGTGGCTTTTTACGTTTTTACGCTGTCTACTGAAAGTTGGCAAAGTAAGCAATCATGTGAAGGATTTATTTTATCCCTGCTCTCTTTGTTATGTTCCAATGAACTCATGTCTTTCAATGTTGATAAAATTTTCGATATTTGCACTTTTTAAATCTCACCTCAGTAATTGTTATGTGTTGGATTAAAACTGATTTTAGCTTTTAAGTCGAATTCGATCAAATAAGCGCCAGCTAATCATTTTTCTCAATGTTTTTTCTGAAGAAGACAGGTGTAAAAAAGGTCTATAGGTACAGAGCCTTGCAATAATAATTTAGTCACCTACTGTCATTACAATATGTAATTGTAATGCGAGAAAAGGCAAATAAAGACAATAAAATAGTGAGATTCTATCATTTAGTTCTTAGTTGAGTCAGATTTTGCTACACAAAGAGCATCCAGCCAGTTTTTATCGAATCTATGAGATTTTGTATCACGGTCTAGTCCAGGTTCCCCTTATTAGCGCAAGAGTTCCCTCTAATTCCATGATACAGGTGGGACTTGTGCCAGTTTTCGAGGTCCTAGCGCTCCTGCAATTTCTCGATCGGATACATATCTAGGCTTTGATGTTCCCAGGGAGGATGTTGAATATCTTGATTCCTCTTCTAGACTGTGGTCACACAAGAGGTTAGGCATGTTGTGCTATTTTCTTGAAGAATAGGGCATTAGAGTTTACTGGGGTAAAGGAGAAATATCGTGGGATTCGCCTGTTTTCAACATGGTGAGAGTATACGTTGATTATCAACTCACTTGTGAGTTAGACATAATCAGACATGAAATAAGAAAGGTTGTATTGGGAAGGTTCATTTATAAAGGTGACTAAATTATTGGTTCTACAACATAATGTCGAAATGCACAATGTCGTCGGATTTTATGGCGACTAACAAAAGCGTCGAATGCCACAAAATGTTGAATGGACAATGGTCGAATAGGCAAAATGTTGATTGTTACAATACTGAAAGGCGTCAAAACGTGGAAAAACTTCGAATCTTCAAGATGCTGAAATTCGGTTATTCCTTTCTGTTCCTTGGGTGAAAAGTGAGGAGGTGGATTTTTGAATGCCACATGTTAGCGATTATCATATTTATAACCGCCAATTACTTTGCCTTTCTTTCTGGACCCTGGACCAAGTGCAATTTTCCCGCGTTCGGCTTGACGTCTTTTCATTGACGGAATAAATAAAAGTCCATTTCGACTTTTCTCTCATTCGACATTTTGACTTTCACCATTTCTTTCATTCTACGTTCAGGAATTCGACATATTTGGTGATCGACGATCGGACTGTCGACATGTGGGTTTTCGACATTTTGACGGGATAATAAATGATTATAGCAGGGCTCTGCATGGCTCCATTTTGATGAGGACTTCCTTGCCACTATCTAAAACTGAGGCCTTCAAATACCGTTTCCTCTTTCTTTCCCCCTTTTCATATCTCAAACAACTTAAATACTTTAGCATAACTGTGTCCTGTATTCTGTATGCCCAAAACTGTTTTGTATCACTTGTTTCGATGCAGAGAGACTGATTATGGGACTGCATTGCGACATCTAAGAGACGACTTCAAGATGGGAAATACCCTCGTAGACATGGACAAATTCCTGGATGAATTGTCAAAGAAGGATCTCATTACAATGGCAGAGGAAAAGGAATTGAAAAAGGTTAAGGAATATCGTAAAAAGATTGATGAAACTTTTTTCATCCTGCTCAATAAAAATCCTCAACCAACCTATCGGAGTGTTCTGTGCATTCTGGAAGAAATGGGAAGGGAAGATCTCAAGGAGAAGCATCAGACGAAGCTCAGTGAGTTTTTGCATAAAATTTTTTGGTCAAGAACAGCTCATTTTCAAATACGTGACTTGTTGCAGAAGCACAAATCTGGCAGGGTGTTTCATGTACTGCACTATTTCAGTGTATGAGACATGCGTTGCCTCGTGTTTCTGTATAATGTGAGAAATTTCAATAAACATTTGACCTAGCTGGTACTGGTCTGCGAACAATTGAAATATCTGCAGGTTGCCCAGAGAGCTGAAGTGCGTCTTTGACAGATCATGTACCAATGAACTCGAATCTCTCAGGATTACATAATTGGTTTAGTCAAATGGAGAGCAGTAATGGTGGAGTCATAGGAAGCTCCCTGACTACACACATTCTACTTATAAGCTACTAGCGGGTTTGTTTGCCCTTCAGGCAAACAATCTCGCTATAGTCGTGCCTTCGGCGCTCCATTACCTTGGATAGTGATTAATTCATTTATTATTCGCGAATTGGCAAACACGTATTTAAAGTACATCCCCATTGAAATACGTGATTTATGGGGACGAAAGTCTTGATTTTTATGAAAATCATGACTTCTATGATTTCTAGTGTGCCTAACTTGAAATGTTTTCTTGTGTCCCTATTTGTAAGAGTAGAGAATACATATTGAAATACCTCCCTCCTATAATCAACGCTAAGGAGACATATTTCAAAAGTAGGATTTTTCCTTTACTCCACCATCAAACAGGTACTTCTCAGGGAAGTTTAAATTTTCTGTCTCTGTTTCGTTGGATAAAAAAGAATCAGGAAAATGGGACTCTAAAAAAAGGGCCCTAATGGGTTTTAACAAAAAAATATTTTTCATTTGTAATATAGAATCAGGAAACTCCATGCCACCCAGTTTCACCCTTCTACGTTTCCCCTTTTATCTGGCGGGAAAAAAATATTTGGAAAAGCGACCCACCCAGAAACTGTGCTCTGAGGAGACGCACAAAAAAAGTTGAATTTGTCCTGAAATCAACATCACGTCCGTTATGAGTGCGAAAAACTACTTTTCTAGTTCTGCCCGATTCGGTAGGATGTGAAAACTTATTTGAAAACGTAACGCCCCCAAGAAATATAAACAGCAACAATATTTTGGAAATTTGACGTTTGACGTTTGAGCTCAGTGCTCAGTGCTCAGTGCGTCAACGGTCACGTTCTTGCCAAGTTTCAGTTTTCTGTGTGTCTCCGTCTCCGCAAAGAGAACTATTTGAAAAAATTTTCCCTGAAAAGGTGTGCCCCTATGGCATGTATCACTAAAGTATAATTTTTCCTGAACTCAGCATGCGAATAGCTACTTATGTCAGTCAGGCAGCTACTAATGATCGTCTATATCTAATAAAATAAAAAAATTTTCTTCACTCAGCTATCCATCTTTCATTGGTTTTATCTGCCCCACATTGTACTCTGTAGTAAGGATCCCCACAGTAACCGTCCTGTTGTCCTCACGATACGCTGCACTCGCATCCCACCACCGTTTTTGTGCAAGCTGGTTGTTTCGTCCCCAGTTTGCCAGTCCTGCAACGGCAGGTTTGGAACAGTCCACTAGCCGTGCTGTTTCGGAGATGGAAGCACCTACCCTCCTGGCGCCAACAATCAAGTCTCGTTCAAGTCGCGCTCAAATCAAATCAAAATTCGTCAAATTGCGGCCTTTTCACATGCTGTTCACTTACAATACTTAATGGTAGCTGTACCCACTATCACGTATCAACTGGTGACTGCTTTGGCCCCGATGTGCTTTTATTCCAATGGCACAGTCCATTTTCTACCATGGGGATGGGCATATTTCAATGTCCGTTGAGTGTATACTGAAGGACGTATGAACAATTTTTCGAATTATTAAATTGAGACGAATGCTGTGAGGAATTTTCTAACCTCTAAGGAGCTGACCACCCAGCAGATCATTCAGAGACTGAGAGTATAGAATCCAACTGACCCTCCTCTAAAAGATCTGCTGGTTGGTTGTGTTCCTTAGAGGTTAGAAATTTCCTCACTGCATTCGTCTCAATTTTAATACTCAGCATCCCTTCTGTAGCACATCGAAAAAAATTCATAGAAGCTATACTTAATCGAGAAATGAGATGAAATTTCGCCAGTCACCATGAAAGACATCTGTCTTCCCATGATAAGAGTAAGAATGGTGCATTGAAACTGGAAGTGCCTTGGTTGCAGAACTTCTTGACATCCATTCGTATATCCTCTAGGATATGGGATGAGGGAACTGGGAAGTGACATTCATCTCATTTTCACATATGATCATGGATTTCATGAAACTTGAGTCGCATGATTTTCCTTGCCTGATGTCAACCATTGACTCATTTTACCTAATTGCTCATTTTAAGTCGCTGTCCCCTACGCCATTCGAAAGCTGATTTAACACATTTTCCCTTTACTTCAGAATCCAATCTGCAACATATGATTCTGAGTCAGCATTGACTGCAATGCTGCTATCACTCTCCACGAGGTGCGCAATGACAGAGCGATCAGATTAATGTTTTGAATTTTTGTGTTTGAACGGAAATCCTAATTGCTGTAAAGCAAAGCCTGGCGCTGTAACTCTCTTTGATTCTTTGTCAAAAATAGGGGATAGATATTTCTCAAGAGCTTGAGGAAACCACAGAAAACCATGAAGCAACGACTTTAATATATTGTAGAACACCAGGACTATCAAATTGCTGTTTCGCGACAAGAATACCTCCTCACGAAGCTTTCATCTCTTTGCTCTGGCATCACGCACTCGGTGTGAAGTGATAGGATGTGAGCGGTCAAAAAATCCTTCTTGTTCCTTTTCGGAATTGGAAAAAGAAGATCTCAAGGTATGCAAGCTTTCGAGTGGGACTACACCTGCTTGCGTAGGATTTAAAACTCAGGCTGAAGATGGGAGGTTATTGTTTCGAGTCACCCTGTACAATGATGAGTCATGTCTGGCCATAGATATAAAACATGTACAAATAAGCTCTCAAGTCAGATATAACTCGTTTTCTCTTACCTTCATTTAGTAAGAAGTGAACATCATGTCTGTTATGAGGCCTTGTAATACCTGCTGATGTTTTTCTCCGAACTCATGGATGAAAGGTCAGCGAAAGGATTCCTGTATAAAGACTCGCCGCTCCAGCTTCATGAAAATCCACCAGGTGGCAGCACCACTGCATCTGTCCTAAATATCGGCTGTCTTTGATTTGCGTACTAACAGAGAGCTGAGTTCTCTGGGTTCTGACTTTAAGGAAGTTCAACTTTTGGGATACATTTTCTGGGGGCCCAATATCATGGAGAAGCGTTTTGGACAGCACCGTAGGAAACCCTTTGTTGGGGTCGGTGGGGGCTTCTCAACATATTTATTGCCTAAACTACAATATGCGATTCCTTCAGTTACGCCGTAAAAAGTACCCCCTCTAACCCCCCTCTAACCCAGGAAGTCCCCATTGGGGACTTCCTGGGTTAGAGAGAAGTAACTTTCTTCATTTAAAGTTCCTGAACTAGGTTTGCCAGTGATGTCCTATAACGTGGGATTACCATTCGTTACCTCAACAAATGTTAGCTTAAATTGATAAAGCTTTCAGGTGTGAACACTGAAAGTACACGTTTCAGATTTACCTACTTATTCACTTCATAAAGCGCCGAAGGCGCGAAAATTACGAGTTCGTTTGCCCTCCACTGGCGAACACTCCCGCTGGAATATATGAGAGGATGTCAAATGAAAAGGGACATTCTCCGTTGTTGCTCATAACGCTCATCTAATTAATTCCTTTGAACCTTGTTTCATAACTACGATTTCCAGCACTGCCCCATGGTTTCGCACGTCTGATGCTACAAGGCGTCACTGAACAACTTATAAGAGAAAAATTGCATCAGTGAAAACTAAGTGCACCAAGCAAGTGCTCCATGATACGGTTTTTGGTTGCTGAAAATGCTTATTACAATGAAATTCACAGTAGACCACAGACAATTTACGGCGATAATTGGATTGGAAGGTCAAAAGTGCACGAGTGAGTTAGTAAGTTTAAAAGCGGGGAAATAAATGTCGCCGATGTCCCACGTCCGGGATAAGCTCATCGGTAATGACTCCTGAGAGCATGGAAATGGAAGACCTTGTGCGGGGAAATTGGTGAATAACCATCGATGAAATCGCTTCCCCAGTGAGCAAGAGTTATGGTTAGCTTTATCATATCGTCCGCATTAGGTTTGGCTATCGGAAAGTTGTGGTTCTCCGCATGTACATTTTTCTTTTGACTATCCCCAATTATAATACAAGTTTTTGTATCATTAACGGGAAATTCCTCCCTCGTCGTATCCGAGGGAAAGGGGCATCGATGGAAAGTTTGTTGTCTTGGAATGCTCCAGGACTCTTCTCGTTGTTTTGCGACTGAAACTGTAGGAGGTACAACAGATTTCACAACAGCCGTCGTTGAGGTAGTGGACAAGTGAATGTCTCAAGTTTTGTCATACTTGAAACCCGCAACGTGGGACCAGGGATCGAAATCAGGCGAAACAAGTTTTTACATTTTTTGAGTTTAGACACGTGGCGGGATAGGGATGGGAGACCATAAACCACAACCCTAGTAGCACACAACATTGAAACATCATGGATTCAAAGTTGATTCAACATTGGGATGTTGCATTAACATTGAATCAACGTTGATTCATTGTTATGTGCTACAAGGGAATGCAATTCTGTCGATGAATATAAAACATGAAAAAATCCCCAGTAGTGAGGGTCAAACTTGGTTTGTGCATCCCTGAAGTAACCATGAAGTAGAGTGTCACAGGACTTCCACTTTCGCAGTCTCTAGTGGTTTACTTCCATCCTGTCTTAAAAATAAAAAAATATCGATAGGTTTGCATCCTCATGAGTTTTTTCCCCTAGAGAGGACGATTGGGAAGGATGATGAATTCAAGGACGTACCAAGCAGGATTGAGAGTGCTCAAGCAGGTAGGAGACTTCCAAAACAAACAAGGTCTTTGCAAGTGAATAATGCATCTGACGACATGGATACCGTCGTTGGAGGGGAAACCCCCCATTAGTAAGTAAAAAATAAGAATATCATTTACTTTCAATTCAGAGTTCGGAATATCGCTTTTGCTTTATTTTTGGGTTCGTGCAACATCCTGATAAGTAAAAGTAAAGTCCTTCAAATTTTAAATGGAGAAAAGATTCCTGAAACAGAAACTAAAAGAACAATTATTGTCATAATTTTGGACCTTACACCTTCAGCTGAAACCCAATAAATATTTTAAGGGACTAGTTGTATTTCCTTTGAATTCGTATTATTGTCACGTGGTGTTTTTTTGACGCAGTTGAGTAGCGTAGTTGGGTTGAGTATTTTATTTTGCCGCTAATTCTAACGGGGAGAGCTAATGCTAAGGATCGCGTAGGTCCATCTACAAGCCCCAAGTGAACAAGAATTTGCTTGGTTGGGAATGGAAAACCAAGGGTTACTATCTGCACAAGATTTCATAGCTTTATAACAAAACATCCTCCGAGTGAAGGAGTGGTTGGAGCACGGAGATACGAAGGATCCGGGAAGTGAAGGGAGGCACCCGAGATGCACTGCCGAGAAGTGGGGAAAATGGCAGGCGAGAGTTGCACTGCCGAGATGTCGAGAATATCTCCGATAATCAGCCGAAATGGTCCCTGCAGAATATCCAGAGAAGGAGGGCTCCAAGAATGCCCAGTGAATTCCCGGGAATGCCAATGAAATTGGAGCTACCTCCACTATTCAAAAAGGCTTCGGAACGGAACTTTATTGGTTCCACGTTCCATTCCGTTCCACTTGATCCCGGAGTGTTCCGGTTTCTGTTCCGTTTCACAATTATTCATCATGGTCCGTTCCGATCCAGGAAATATTTCCGTTCCATTGCGTTCCGTTCCGTTCCACTGCTTAGGGAAAAACCTTAAGAAATATCTTTAATTGTATTGACAGCCCAAGTTTTTTTTAGATTAATCCACAGATTAATTTATTAAAGTATTAATCGCGATTTACAAAATTAGTCTTAAAAAATCGACACACCAATCTCCTCTTTTTGCCTCTTTCCCCCCCAAATTTAACTGTGTAACTCATAGTTTTGCAAAACAACCGAAAAAGAATGCTTTATCAAGGGAATAAAAGGTAAGTTTAAAAAAGGCTCATAAAAGCAAGTCATTTTCGCACTGCTCATTGTTTCTCAGAAATGAAATACTTTTTTTTTAAATGGGAACACTCAAAAGCAAAAGCCATCGCTTTCAGACAATTTAAAAATGAAGCTTCCTGGCCTATTTGTGCGCATCCTGTGTCGTTTCTCCTAGCCTATGGCCTAGAAAGGCCCCGCGCGTCAGGCTAAGGTAGCAGAGGCCTAGGACGAAGCAATCGAAATTCACTGGATGCGAATGGGAAAAAGAAAATCGTAATGAAGAAGATGCAGGGAACGCGCAGAAGGAATATAGAATTTGGACTGGGACATGTGACAGGAGAGGCAGGAAATAGCATAATGTAAAGACGGGAGTGAGAGCCATGCGCGTAACTTGCTCCGGCTAACGTCTGTGAGAGTACCCAGAAAGGAACCGTGGGAGGGAGAAAGCAGGAAACAGGCGAGAAAAGAGGCAACGAAAGAGTGAAACCCTCTTCTAAGTTTTGCTTTTTCTGTTCTTTCATCCTGTGTTGAATGTGAATTGATAATGAATCTCTAAATCTCCACGTAATGAAAAGTCATTGTACACTTCCAAGCATATGGGTTACATTTTTACATCCTTCCGGGATGGGTTGGGTTCTTTGCCTAAATTCCATGATTTATCTGGCCAAGTTGTAATTATTCTCTCTCCGATTGGAATATGTCACATGTTGATTGAACTAGTGTGTGCATGTATAGTACCTGCTATTAGCGACTACATCACCTTGACTCACTTCCTGAGGCTGACCTAGGTGTTGGGCATGACACTAACAAAATCATACCCTACGTCTAGGACATGATTCAAAGGGGAGTTAAGTTATTGATCAAAATTCGATTAATCGACGGATTAATCCATTCAATTTTTTAATCGATCGGCATCCCCGCCCACCCAAAAAACACTCACAATCATGAATTCCAAGTTAATTTTGGGAATGGAACCGCGGGAAAACTAAGAAACGTTACTCTTCCTTCGACACTATTGCAAAGGAAAAGATGGTCAAGGAACTGGACGGAACGAAATAATTTCGTTTTCAGGAGTGAACAATTTTGTTCCGTTCTGGTTTTTCGTTCCGGTTTTCGTTCCGTTCCGAAGCCCTGCTATTTAAGGGGAAAGCTGGCAGAAGAAAGTAGTCCTTCGGCCCAAGGTGATGGGGCTGGGTTTATGAGCAACCGTAAGTCAACTCTTTTTCGTTCAAAAGAATCTCAACAATCGACTCGCGAGGTCAATTTTGGCCATGTGGGTCCTTCTCGGGGTCCTCAAGGAGCAGCGTGCAAACATGAAATTTCATGTCCCGTAAATGGGTACCCGTTTTTTAAATAGAAGAGATGACATGGAGACGGCATACATTTGAAACGTGGTGATAAAACAAATAATGTGTTGATGAATAATTGAAAAATACTACTTTTTGAAGTGCCCCCCCCCCCCCCCAGGTCGGATCATGAGAGGGATGTATTTCAGGAATTCCCTTTTCGCTCTGTCAAAGAGGGGATGGGACAGAGATCAGAAGTTAGGCACACTAGAATTCACCCGAGTTATGATTTCAGTAAAATGTAGAGTTTCAAGATCTGTCCCCTCTGGCACAAATTTCGAGAAGGACGGACTATGAATACGTTCCTTGCCCAATCGAAACGGGCAATGATTGAAGGCTGAAATTCAATATGAAAGCATCTCTGAGGACCTTGCAACGTATATTCGTTATCTTTAAAAATAAACAGTTTGATTTATCCCCAAGGGAATTCTTTAAAGGGAGTGTATTTTCAGGAACATTTTGCACATTTTGAACAAAGAAATCGTGAAATACAGGGTGTCCGGTAAATCGGTACCCATTTTTACTTCTTACGTATTAGAAGCATACATTATATTTCAGTTGAAACTTGTATTGAACATTCGCAGTATTCTCTGAAGTTTTGTTTAGTGCTCAACACTTTCATAAACTTCCATACACGCCGCTATTTTACGGCTTTTTTTCCAACTCACGTACCCTGCCGTGGTTCGCCTTGAAAAAAGTGAATTGAAAGAGACATGTTTAATACTAAAAAAAAAATAAAGATTACTTTAACCGTTCCATATAAGTTTCAACTGGAAACTTGTGCATCCCTGTTGTACTTAAGAAATTAAAATGGATACCGATTTACGGGACACCCTTTACATTTACACGTATCAAAATCATTTTATTGGAGACAAATGAGGCAAATTATGTATTTGGGCATGCTGCAACAGTATATATCGCCTCAGCTTGATGTTGACGGCATACCGTTCCATAACATACATTTTTAGCAGGTCGGAGCTCCTCTATACTAGTAAATTGATGTCCCTAATCACCTCGATGAGGTCTTCACCAGCAACTGATGTTGCTGTGAAAGGACCTTCACTGTGGCCGTTTAACTCTCCAGCACACTCTTTCTTGGGATATACTCTATAAAAGGCAGGATGCTGCAAAGTAGACCTAATCATTTGGTCAATTAGGAAAAGAAAAATCATTATAATAGTTGCCATTATGAACCTCGATATGGTAGCTAAAACCTAGACTGAAATATCCTGTCGCACCATGTTGTGTCGTGGACGTGCAGGTGGTCATGTTGAGGTTGCATGTTGCGCAAAAAGCCTTAATGACAATTGTAAGTATGGTACCAAGTTTCAAGTCCCTAACGTACCACGTATACGTTTTGGCTTGTACAGTACAATAAATTATTTTTGAATACACCTTCTTGGATCACCCTGAATATAAATAAAAAAGAGATCCACGCACTGACATGA
The DNA here is from genome assembly GCA_905338385.1 of Darwinula stevensoni. NCBI lineage: Eukaryota > Metazoa > Arthropoda > Ostracoda > Podocopida > Darwinulidae > Darwinula > Darwinula stevensoni. The sequence goes on along the minus strand of CAJPEV010002308.1, from coordinate 12,787 downwards.
AAGCTGAAGGGACTGGAGCCAGCGCGCTAAATCTATAAAGGGAAGTGCGTTGTCCATATGCTTTCTTCAGACTCCTTGTTACTGGAAATGAACAGTGGTTCCACCTCCACGAACCGGAGAGGATGGAACAATCCAAGCAGTGAAAGCATGTTGACAGTCCCCACCGAAATAGATTAAAACATCAGCAGGTAAGCTAATGGCGACAGTCTTCTGGAATGGAGCGGGTATTCTTCTTCCAGAAAGACTTCTGGAGGGGCAAACCATCAAGAGTGAAAATTATACGAGCGTCCTGCGAAAGCTTTAAGGTGCCATAAGGTCAAAACGCACAAGGAAATTGAATAGACACATTCTGTGGCAATATGAAATTGCAAAACAGCATGCCAACTGGCAAACATCGAATGCCATTGGTGATATGGGTTTCAAGGTGCTATAACCCCCTCTGTACTCACATGACCTGGTACCAAACTATCAGGTTGTGGAAAAAGTACAGTCGGTTTTTTTTGCCGCAACTTTGAAAGTCCATATCTCGTCACAGAATCAACTTCATTCATCGAAGTAAAAACCGTTAAACAACCTTTTCCCAACGTTCAACCAGTTTTTTTTTATGCCGGACTTGAAGAATTCGGAGTCTCTGGACGCGACGAAGTCATTGAACTCCTTTTCGATCTCACCCTATTTGGTGAATCGCTTCTCCCGCAAGAAATTGTCTAGGGATCGAAAAAGTGGTAATCAGTGGGGGACACAGGGTGAATATGGGGGTGGGGGAGTGCCTCATAGCCCAACTCCTTGAGCTTATGGGTAGTCATCTTTGCAGTGTGAGGGCAGGTGTTGTCGCGCAAGAGGAGGGGGACTTTACGGTTGGCCATTGCGGGCTGTTTCTGCAGCAAATTTTTCGTCGTCGATGTCAAGTTGGTGACAGTAGACTTCGGCAGTGATAGTGTTACCAAGTTTGAGAAAGTCGTAGTGGATGACGCCAGCCATAGACCACCAAACGGTAACCTTGACCTTCCTTGGGTGAAAGTCGCGTTTCGGCACCTTTGCTGGCGGGTCATCGCGGTTCACCCATTAGTCCGAGCGTCGAGAATTGTAGCATGTGATCCATTTCTCATGGCAGGTCCCGATTCGGTCGCGGAACGGCTCATGCTTCTTCCGCAGAAGCAGCGAAGTGCAATTCGCGCGCCGTTGCTTCTTTTCACTTTCGTTTCTTCTCGTTTTCTTTTCGCTCAATTCGTGGGGGATCCACTTTTCGAGCTTACGGACCTTGCCGATGACCCGCAGATGGTTGGAAACGTTCTTGACGTCAACGTTGAGGATCGTCGCGAGTTCTCGGACCGTCTGGCAGAGGTCAGACTCAATCAACGACTTGAGGACGTCGTTGTCGGCGATGGTGGACGGCCAGAGCGTGGTTCGCCTTGAAGGCTTGTGTCACCCGAACGGAACCTTTGAAACCAGCGCTGGGCATTGCGTTCCGAGACGGAGTCTTTGCCCCATGCTTCAATATTGTTACGGGAAGCCAAAGTCGCGTCATGGCATTGCTTAAAGTCGTAGAAAGGGCGCACCCGGATTTGCTCCGCTACCTTTCTTAATGCGAATGCCGAAAGACGACGCAAGTGAAGCATGATGAAAATAAAACTACATTCACATGATACACCACAAAACAAGCTAAAATTTGATATATAACACGTCGTATGAAACAAGTGCACTGACGTTCAGTGACCTTTCGAAGTTGGCACTCCAAAATCCGACAATACTTTTCCACAACCTGATAATGACCTTCGGTGCCATGAAGAAACCTCTCAGGGGACAACGTTTTTCAAATATTCAGGGGCTCGGATCAGCTGTGCAACAGAGGGTTCGGTCTACATGATTCAAAGAGAGCCTAAACAAATTTCCAGAACTTTAGTGCAAGTGAGTGTCAATTATTAACTTTGCTGAAAAAATAGTAACCCCTGCTTCATAATAAATCATTTATGCGGCTTCAATTGAAAAAGTTATAGGACTTTTTGAACATCCCTCGTAAATGAACGACTGATAATTTTATTATTTAAAATGGCAAAATGGTGGACAAATAGCAGGAAGGGCATTTTTCGTTTTCTATCAGTCAATGTTTCTCTCACGGTTGGTTTATACCTTCGAAATTCGCACCCCCTCCCCAGGAATGACTTGCCAGCTGGAAAGAAAGTAAAAATGGAATGAAATCCACATCTTCAATAAGCGAGATTGTGTTCTCTACACTCAGGGAATTGAAGCTACAATTTTGCAGATGCGATTTTGTATTGAAAGGAGAAGAAGCGTGGCAAATTTCTTTCTTTTAGAAGCTTTCTGAGGGGAATACAAGAGGTAGAATTGTTTGACCGAATGGGGTTGAAGGAAGATAATAGGTACTACCAAATCTTATTGATTATTGGTCGTTCACTATTCTGAAATGCTTTGCACATATCTACTTTTGCCCATTAGGATGAAACTTGGACAATTTATTTTTTTTTAAATGGTATATTCACATTTGTAAGAACTTCTATTTCAAAATGTTCATTCTACGAGTATGTGTGCCCCCACAACATATGCAGTCCGGATTATCAACATGCAGAGACCCATCAGTTCCATTGAAGCAACTATGGGAGCATCTTGGAAATTAAGCCAGTACTTGACCGAGGGCAGGTTTAATTGTCTTTGTCGCAGAATATGTTTCCTAGCCTCCTTTGTCTCAACAAACTTTCATGACACCGATTCCTTCATCTGTCTTCCTTTTAGCGGTATGAAGGGCGCAGACGTTGCATCAGTTGATAATTCAGACGCTTCCAGCTATGAACAGGTAAATTTTGAACTTCTGTAGTATTAATTAGTGATTCACCATCAAGGACGCATGTGTTAAGAGTCACATAATGTATCAAAAATGCGTATCCTTTCCTTTGTTAAATATGCGGTCGAAAAAGAAGACGAGGCGAGGTCAGTTTTTTCCGCATTCTCTGCATTAATTCAACCATGGGCGAGCTATGCATCTTAGAGCTACAGCTATTTCAAATATCAAGTTCAGAATTGATTTTGTGGACAATCGTGCAAAATATATTTGGTAAATCTGAGAGAATATTCTTATTTTCATGTTGTCAAATAATAAGTATGGATAAGAACGATTTTAACTGAAAGGATACTGCAGTGTCGTAAAAGTCTTTATTGACCTCAGTAAAAGGGATTTTCCAGTTTTGAAAATGGCAATGCTCGAACATGGAGTTCCCTTAATTTATTTCAATTTACAACATTCAGTAGCAGTATTTTGCAGCAGTGGGGTGGGGATTTCCCAGTGGTAGCAACATCTACAGGGATCTTAGATCACTCTGTTGTTCATGGCAATACAAAGTTATTGACCTTTACCTCAGTGCAATAGCAAATCCAATCAATAGGTAATGAACAATTGAATCAAGCGAAACACAAAAGTGAAAAGTGAAATAGCCATGTGAAATTTTCAATTTCACATGGCTATAGTCAGACAGGGAGTAAAATAATCACATCAAAGCGTGAAAAACATTGCCCAAATTTATTTTGGTAGATCGCAGGGTTTACCTTGGGGTACCATTCCAAGTATCCAATGGTGGGTAGTACTACTGAGAAATCTTAACCCCACCAGCTAGAAAATACAAGCATGCTGAAAATTGAAATAAATTGAGGGAATGCCATGTTCGAGAATTGCCCTTTTCACCACTGAGCCTCATGACATAATCGGACGCTGGACATTTTACCCACGATTTGAATCAATTAAACACAAGAATAGGATACTCCCAAGTTATTAGAGTATCTAAACCCATCAAAATACTGCACTTCACTCACAGTATTTTTTTTTCATGGAAGGGTATCCGTTCCAGTATTGAAAACGTGATGTCGGGGTCAATGAAGTCGTTCCCCCAACCCAGTGCCAGAAGAAATTTGGAATCACCAAATGCTGGGATCACAAGGTAAGTTTGATTGATCTTGATGTATCTAAGAAAAGGATTGCCAATTGCACAACAATATAATTGTTTACATGGTGCTAACAACATCATTAAATGAAATTGAAATAGTGTGGAATGAAACCCTCAAAAGAAAAAAGCAAGCCTTCGAAGAATAAGAACTTTATGGAAGACATGGCGTATATGTATACAAATTGCAGCACCTGAAGACCGATTCTTACCTGGATTTTACTTCTTTAATGTGACAACCGTGAAGGAAATTAGTACTTAGAAAAATCATGTGCACTAGAACCCTTCATGAATAATTTTTTAAAGTACTTTTCCACTTTTCTCATAGTTTTCACTCAAGAACGCAAGAGTGAGAACAAGAACTTCTCCTGGGAAGCATAAAATATGCACCAGCAACTCCCACATATAACTTCCAGGAACATTCCGAGATTCATAATATTATTCACTAGCTGACCCATGGAAGATTTACACGAAATTCCAGTCGGGCCTAAGCCGGAGGTGTCAAACTGCCGGCCGGCCCACTAGAAAATATCTCTTCAATAGTTTCTTTGGGAAAAGCACAGACCCGTTAGAAATCAAATCTTTGGTGCAAAATTTGCTAATATGGATCCAACCACCCTGACCTGAAGGGTTCCATCCAGCCCCCAGCTAATCAAGTTTGACATTCCTGGCCTAGGCTAAACGTTTAGCATTTTCGAGAATTCACGAGTTTAATCAGCGGCCCCCTTAACTCTCTTCTCGAATGGTGCTAATATTAATAATAAAATCTCTGTAGATATTCGGCGTCCGTCTCACGTCTCAATTCATGCTGATTCTCAGTTTCTTCATTTCTCTTCCTTCTGTCTGTTGTTAAAATTGTAGGTTTTCCCGCCATATATATATATATATATATACTAGCGAGTTTGTTGGCCCTTCGGGCAAACAAATTCGCTATGGTCGCGCCTTCGGCGCCCTTTTACCTTGTATTGTGTAATCACTATTCATTCATTTTTTGCGAAATGGGAAACACGTATTTAAAGTACGTCCCCATTGAAATACGTAACATATGAGTTCGAAAGTCATGATTTGTATCAAAATCAAGACTTATATGATTCTATGTGTGCCTAAATTTAAACCTTTTTCTTGTGTCCCATTTTTTATGTCTGGAGAATACATTTTTGAAATACTTCCCTCCAATAATCTACGCTAAGGAGATATATTACAAAAGTAGGATTTTTCCTGTACTCAGCCATTAAACGGATACTTCTGTGGGAGATTGTATTTTTTGTCTCTGTTTTATTGGATAAAGAAAAATTCAGAAAAATGGGACTGAAAAAAGTGCCCTGATGAGTTTTAACGAAAATTTGTTTTCCTTTGAAATATTGACTCAGGGAACTCCATACCACCCAGTTTCAGCCTTATACATTTACCCTTTTTGTTGGCGGAAATAATTTATTTGTAAAAGAGACCCACTCAAAAGCTATGCTTTGAGGAAACGCACAAAAAAGTTGAATTTTTTCTTAAACCAACGTCACGTCCGTTATGCGTGCGCCAGCTACTTTTATATGTCTGCCTGATTCGGTAGGATGTGATAATATATTTGAAAACGCGACGTCCCCAATAAATATAAACCAAAAAATATTTGAAAATTTAACGTTTGATATTTGAGCTTAGTGCGTCAACGGTTACGTTCTTGGCAAGTTTCAGCTTTCAAGGTGTCTCCGTTTGAAGCAAATGCAAATGAAGCCCACGGCGCACTGGAGTGTGATAACCAGTCAAGACTGAGCATACTCATGAGGATGGGTTGCCTTAATGAGCCCCATCCTCCATCCTCCACCTTGATCACACCTCGTGGTCGAGACGATATGAGAACTCCATATAGGCCAAACGTTACACGTCCTCTCTGAAGTGGTTCGTAAATGTCGAAATAGGCTTGCATTCAGACGAGATGTCTTGAGGACCACGAGAAGGACCTACGTAGCCAAAATTGACCTCGCGAGTCGAGTGTTGAGATTCCTTTGAACGAAAAAGGGTTGACATACGGTTGATCTGAAGACAATCGGGATAAGACCTTGGCCTAACGTTAGTGTGTAGTGTTCAAGGCAAAACATATAAACGAACTGTGAAACTGAGGGAAAATACTGCGAAAGAACCTATAAATAAGAGGGTGGAGTTATAATTTGGACGGTGAAAATAAGGTGTTAAACAAGAAAATTGTATTTTATAAGCAAGGCACTTCATTCTCATTATTCCATTTTCATTTGAAGTTCAACTTTTTGGAATGGTGGAGAAAGCTAATATAGCGTACAAAAGTACTTCTCGGTAAGACAATTCCTGGAAGCAGAAAATCTCCGTTTGCCAGCGAATAACACCCTATAACGGAAAATAGCTTAACACCTCATGGAAATTTACCCCTTACCCCAGGAATTTACTTACATTTGTCGAAAACGGATTTTTCAAATGAATTAATCACTTTTCTGTATCATTAAAGGTGGTTTAAAAAAACGCTCTACCTTTTACACAGGGAAACACAGTTTCCTAAATGCGGTAAAAAAAATTACAATGGATACGCGATCGATATTTGACAGTTACAAGGTGTTGAAATGCTTGCAGGTTTTTTTCACCACCCCTGCCTAAGTCTTGCAATGCCCATTTAGAGGTGAATTGAAGTTTCTTGAAGGTGGATCATTCCATCGCATGTTCTTCTTCTCATCAGGTTCTTCCTGTTCTCAACTGTTTCAGATTTTAATGATTTTTTCATTTTAACTTTTCAGGGATCTACAGTTGGATCTTGCTGATACTTGACACAGAGATTCATGAGTCCAAGAGGCTTTTTCACTTCCGCAAGATGGCACTGTATCCGAATAGAGAGCGCTGTTGTTGACCGGGTGACTAAAGGTGCATTCGAGTGAACAAAACCTGGTAGACTCATGAGCCACTCTGTCTATTATCAGCTGGATACAACTGCCCCTCGAAAAGTTAGAGTTGAAAAGATAAATAAAATCTGAGTCAGTTGAGCACTGGTAATCACCTCACTATGGCTGGAATATCCCAACTCTAAGCACCTTCAATTCACTTCTACATGGGCATCGCACGACTTTGGCGGGGGTGTATGGGAACAGCTGGCAAGTATTTCAACATCTCGTTGCTGTCAAAATCGATCGCGTATCCAATGTTATTTTTTTCTGTATTCATTACACTGCGCTTCCCCCCATAGAAGACGGTGGAGCGTTTTTTTGTAACCAGCCTATTGACCGTCGAATGTGCGACACTAGCGAAATCATTCACTCAAAAGGCAAACAAACTTGTCCATATTTAGTTTTTGCCCAAATCATATCCACCTGCGAAATAAATGAATGTTCGGTAACAGGTAACCGGGTGAGAAAGTTAATTCATAAAACTGCAACAGGAATATATGATGGTATCGGGTTCATGTTGCAAAATTGACACCCGCTCGAGGATCAGGGGACATGATAGTTTAAGGTGAGGTTAGTAGCGCACTGGCATAATCCCTCTTCCTGCGATCTACTCCATACCATGTCTTCCCCTTTCCTGCAGGACCAAGCAGCATCCCGGCAAAGCCGTACCCCGCAATGCGCATTCTATTGATTCAAGCACAACATTTAAGAAGGTAAGCTTTTTCCTGTTATATCCTCTAATCTAAAAGCGTCATAAAGGAAAATTGTTCTTTTCATTCTAAATGTACCATATTTGACTTAGTGGAACGTAAGGTCCTTTGGAATGAATATGGCTCTAAAATGTGAAATCCTGTCTGAAAGACCCATCAAAGTCGAATTTGACTTTAGTAATTCTGAGATGTTAAACAGATTCAGATCTCCATTACTTAATCCCAGTAAGGCATAGAGGTAACTTGGGGGAATATGGTCATTAGGGTAATATGGCCCTTCACAGTGAATTCCCCTACATACTGAAGAATTAGTTTGGCCGAATTTAAAAGATAGTTCTAAGAAAGAGTACACGCAATTGTCGAAATGTTTAGACCTGTTCATTGATCCAATTCTCAAAGGAATTCGGGATACATTGATGTCTTGAAAGTCATATGCATGCGATTATTTGACTCATGACCCTGAAACTAATATGAGCCTTGAACATCTTCAGCGTATATTTCCTGATAGCAGCATGGATGCAGAAACCACTTCTTCGAAGTTCTTCAATGGTCCCTCCGTAATGCTTGTGCAAAGTGCTAGCCATGCGGTTTCCAGACAGTGTTGTCAATCTTGTCATGCAAGCCAATATGGGGAATATGGCCATCTCTATTTGGGGTAATATGGACACAGTCAATTTCATGTTAGCCCCGCAGTGACCTATTGGTAGTGTCAGCGTTCTTTCATGTGGGATCTTAAGGTTGCAAAATATCATCAAGTGCACTTCCTCTGGATATACCAGGTATGGATAGACGTACCGCCCATCTGGACGAAATCTGCAGTACATGAGGAGGCCGTGCATAAAGATATGCTCATGCACCGCCTTCTGGACATACGCTTCTCCTGACATATTCCAGAAATATTTCCTATCACGAAATTTGAATGCAAGTAAATATCCTTCGTAAAAAAAGTTAAAAGGCTTTCCTGTGATTTGTTTTCGACTATTTATCCATACATGCCAAAACATCCGTGTTTTCCTGCAATGTGAGACCACTTATTTTACACTCGTAGCGCATGTTCGCATTAATTTATGATTTATCACTCGTCTCACACCCACAGTTTCTAGATGCAGACTCCCTCTTTTTCAACTGCTGAGCCTTCATTGTTATGTTTCAAGGTACTCGGCATGTTCCAGCATATTTCACAAGCACATGGAAATGAGTTTTTTTTTTAGAAGTGGTGATATTCCCTCAACAATGTGGCTAATATAGCCTCTTGGGACCAACTTGGAAAAGATCCAACGACGCAATATCCATGTGGTTTTTAGCATATACCTTTCTGGGATTTAGTAAAGGAGATATGAATCAGTATTTTAGAAAGATTGTAAATGTCAAATTCGACCTTGACGGGCCGTTATGACCAGATTTAATTTTGTACGGTCATATTCCCCAAATTTACCATATGCAATAAAACACATGGGTTTTTCCACATGTTGATCCCATCCTAGTTGGTCCCAAGGGGCCATATTACCCCCTTTGCTGGAGAAATATGACCATGCATTATAGGTAATGTGGCACCTTCTAAAAAAAACCCTAGGTTTTTTAGTTGTGTAAAATTGCTGAAACGTGCTTAGTACCCTGAAACATAACAAAAGAGACAAAGCAGTTGGAAAATGCATTAATTGACAAGAAGTTGAAATAGTCATCTGACTCTAGGGACTGCTGTGACAACGCTTTTAATTATGAGAGCATTGCACGTGATTGGAGGTGTGTGTAGAATCTGTTGCGTGTGGGAGTTGATGCTATTAATGCGTTGTTTAGAGGCGAGGGTCCGGCGCGGCAAACTCAGCAAGAAAACCCCGAGGTGATTAAAAAGGTTTTACTAATTATGATCCCAATTGGCTGAATAATTTAAATCACAAACACAATTCACTTCACATGAAAAATTAAGTGTCTCCCCCTTTTTCACTTCCTCCTCAGTCCACCCAGCACCGCACCTGCTGCCTTCTCGTACCCCTCTCCCCCTTGTTCCGTCTCCGCTTGGAAATGTTTTTTGTTCCATCGGAATGAGGGATGCGCGTGTATCCCATTGAAGAGTCCAGCGTCCTGGGTCCTGTTGCAGGGGTGCAGCGACGAGTTGGCCTTGTTCCATTAACGAGGCTCATTTCCAGGCCATCACGTTATGTCACAAATCTATGGGTCTAAGAGGAGTGAGAGATCGTAGTGAACAGAAGTTCTAGTGTGAACCAAGAGGTCCCATGGAACGGGAAAAACGTTGCGCAGCTTTTCGCATAGATACATACAGTGATGGCATAAACTGTCCTAGTTTTCCCCACTTTCGACTTTGTGGTACTATAACTCTCCATCTAGGTATGGCACCTGAAACTCAGAAAGCAATTCTTCTTATCTTTTATGAGACATAGGGTGTGTGCTGCGGAAGACAACACTCTAAGCAAATTCTTCAAATCCACCTTTCTTGCTGGTTTTCGTAATGGAGCTTCCTCGTTCGTATTGGGCCTGGAGATACTTTATTATAAATCCTCTTGTACCGCAAACCTCAATGGCCTCAGGTCTTTTATTTCTGAGTCACTGGGTCAAAGGTGAGGTTGGTTCCGATGTTGGCAATCTCGGCACACTTGCTGGTATAGTCGGCACCACCTTGTCGGGAATCTCGTATACCTATGTATCACTGTCGTTTACAACAGACTCAAAAAAGAATACATTGACCTGGTAAAACAATACCTAGTATTGAAGAGAAGAACGGAATGTGCAAAAGCCTAGCAAAATCACAAGATTTCGCAGGATTTTCGGAGTGCGCTTAGAGAAAGTGACAACTGCAAGAAAATTACTACAGCAAATTTAACTGTTCCAAGCACATGTTAACATTAGTCCTACCATCTGAGAAAACTTTTCTACCCCTGCCTTGGGAATTAGCAGTGGAAGAAGAATTTATGAAGATAGCAAAGTGCCGAGATTACCCACAGTGCCGACATTCCCAGCACTTACCCTATAAGCTGCTAGTCTATTACTTTGTTATACAATGAGTTAAAAAAGACTAAATGAAGTTATCCATTAGGACAGTGACAGTCTTTTTCATTTTCTAAACCTATCACTAATATATTTCACTCAATTTACTTCCTGCCACCCATTAGCGTTGCTGCAACTCTCCTGAGCATGTTCTCAATTGGCTTGAAGCATTCTGTTTTGTGAATGAAGTTCCATTTGATTTGGACTCGCGACCACAACTTGCTCATGCGCCAAGGCCTTTTCCTGCGCGCATTCAGGCGCCTCTTCCAATTATAACACAAGTTATTCATGCCAATTCATGGTAAGGTGCTTGCGGCAGGCGATCCAGGAACATGACATTTTATTTCTGAGGCAAGATTAATGTTATTTAGTTGGTTGCCTTGGATTTTCTCCTTAAGGAAGAGGACTTGATCCACATCGAGCTGTAGTAATTTATTGTTCCCCTCGGATTGTCTTTGAGGATGTCAGAGTAGAGTTAAGGAGTGAGTCCACCATCCATTCCGCACAGATTCCCGATTGCATTTCGTAGTCTTGCATATTCAAACCATAAGAAATCCGCAACTGTGTTTGACAGTGAGTTGGACACGACGAGGTTGTAGTCACGCTTCTGGTTGTTTACAGTACCATTTCTATCCAAATCATTTGATAATGCTCTCGTCTACGTAAATGAATGATTCCCTATGGTCTACAGTCCAAAAATTTTATCTGAGAGCAATATTAAACCGAGCCTCCATGTGTTATTACGAAAGCACACATTTATTGACCATGGGTGTAATTTTGAAATCAATCTCGTGAAGTACGTTCTTCAACAATTATTAGCTGACAATAATCTTCCAGGCTGTTTTCAGCTTTCAGAGCATTTTTTCAGCTGTGGCAACAACACTAGAAGTAATTTGTCTCGTGATTTAGCGTTTCTGCGACAGTGAAAGCTTTCCTGAATGGCCAACCATAGACTTTAGAACAGGGGAAGCCAATATTTTTGCCTAACTGAGCCGCATTGCCCCGTAAAGGACCTCCTCCAGGCCGCAATACCTTTTTTAAAAATGTTTTTATTACCTTGTAAATTAGCAATAATTTTTGGGAAGCGCCGCGGGCTGGATGAACTGTTATCGCGGGCTGTAGGTTGGGCACCCCTGCTTTAGAGCATTGGAAATTCTATTTCTAAAGAGCGAGAAAGAGGATTTTAAAAAATATTAGGCATGAAGTGGTTTTACGCGTAAAACAGCCTTTTTCACCATGCTTATCATTTTGAGACATGAATTAAGGGAGAATGGCTTCATCTTTACTTCGATGAAGTATATCGGATGATATGTCTCCTGAATGTTCATAAGTCCAAAACTTGTCCCAGTTAAATTGCCGCGCATACTTGATTTTCATATGACACATCAAATTCGGGGTCGATTGATTGATTTATTGAGGAGTGAGACACGCATTGAGGCGCAATTGGAAAAAAATGACGGAAACTGTCCTATTGGATGAGTTTCATTTAGGCTGCAATCCCTCTGGATATAGGGAATCAATTAAAAATCGGCTTGTGTCAAATAAAAGATTGATAATAAAAGAATTGTTACCTAGAAAGAGTATTGAATTTCAGACACCATATCTAGTTGGAGAATTACGGCAGCACAAATTCAAAAGTAGGAAAAGTTATGAGAGTAATATCGTCCGTGAAATAAGTATTTTCTTTTTACATCACTGGATTACTTCTTATACTGTATTTTTCAGTTCAAATATATTTACCTGCATTCAAATATATTTCCGCAAATATTTCTGGAGTACTTGTAGCTGGTGTCCTGGGGCCATTTTCATGGAATTTATTAATTCTACAATTTACCAATAGTGCAAGTGTAGCGTCTTATTGTTTAATTATTCCAACTTGGCCCTTCGCATGACTACGATATGACCCTTGTAATTTCTCCTAATTTGTAACTTATGGACCTTCTAAATTCCATGAAACGGGCCCCTGGAGGCATCACATGAGGATATCTGCCACATGTTTCATAGTGGGTGCCCAGTGGATCCATGTACGTCCACAGCATATATCCAAAGGACATACATAGGGTTATCTATTGATGCCTGAGGTATCACGCGAAAGAAATCTGGTAATGCCGATATCTTAGTCCGGTGTTTCCATGAAATCAAGAATGTGTCGATATTACGAGGGTCACTCAATAAGTTATCTACCTGAATAAGAAAGAAACATCCGAGGGGAAAAATAACACTTTAT
>CAJPEV010002307.1:0-46710 GCA_905338385.1 Darwinula stevensoni | reverse complement strand
TGGGGAATATCAGTCACAGTTGTACTCGTCGGACTCGTTAGTTGTCGCACTTGTTAAGAGTGGTACCTGAGAAATTGGGATTGATTTCTCCTCGAGACTTCTGTTGTTCCATTTCGGTGAGGTAGGCATCGATGTAGTCTTTGGACACCCCGGATGAAGAAAGGTTCCTCTTGTGCTCTTCCACTTCTTCCTGGTGAAAAAATCAAAGTTTCCAAAATGTTTAATGTTACGAACCAATTAGAAGAAATAAAAATGATGATTTTGAGGTTAACACTGTCAAACCAACGTGATGAGAGTGATCTCCAAAGAACATTAGTGAACGGAGCGGGGGGGGGGGGGTTAATTAGGGAGAATTAGTAAGGTATCACCCAATTTTTTTGTTTCTGAAGAGCTCCATGCAGACGTTGTCAATGTTCGTTATGGCATTTGCATTTGCCATTCGATCATTATATTATTATTATTGTTATTATATATGTAAGGGGCGAAACAATTCTTAGTTTGCATTCCTGAGCGACATCCAACCTCCTAATGCAGAGAAAAATTCCTAAAGTGCTCATATTAACCCGCCGATACGAAAATGACAGAGGGCTGCAATTCCATGGAATGATATTCTGACGCCAGGTGGAACAGTATAACCACCGGGGGGAGCTCTTCAGAATACAATATTCCCTAGCATCACTTCTTTTCTTTCCGAGTAGGATAAAGAAATTTAACATATATAGCACGTCTTGAGAAAGCCATGAAGATCGCCGTAAAAATCGAAGATGAATGACTGCTCTCGCATAGATTTGGCACCATTTACTGCCCGCGGTTAACGACAGTCACAAGCACAAGCAACAAAACATATCCATATAAATAAGAAATAACATTTACAGGAACTCACGACCTGGGACCTGTTCCTCGCCGCTGCTAAATTTAATCTAAGTCCAAGGGTAGATTTTTGAACAGAACTATCCGATAATGCTCTTTATTTCCAGGAAATATCATGTATTTTTCTTGGAATAAAGCTGCATTATCGGATAGTTTTCTGTTCAAAAATCCCACCCTTAGATTTCGACTAAGATTTTGATTTAGACTTAGATTAAGTTTAGCAGAGGCGAGGAAAAGACCCCAGGTCTAAGGAGCAGGATATGATTTTACAGCGCGACTGACAAGTGAGATTTAAAAATTGTATATCACACGTAGCAGTAACCTATGGCAGGGTGCAAAAAGATGCACATGCCATAATGAATGAGGTTACCAGGAATCTCTTGGAAATGGCGGCCATATTGCGATCAATGCGTCTAGAGGCCCGGAGTGCTGGCGGCCAAAGGTAGACCAGAGCTGGGACCAATTGAAAGGGCCCGAGGATGCTGGAGTCGCTCACAACTTCCATGCATTGATTCATGAAGTCCTGCATATCCTGATCATCATGGGAGAATTGCTTGTCTGGGGACGACAGCAGATACGGAATGAAAAGTTATGCTATAAGTTTAACACGTTGACTGCCCATGTCCAGTTAACTAGTCTTCAATGGCAGCAGAATCAATAGCATATTGGTTGGGATGGGTAGTCAATGTGTTGAGTTAAAAAAATAGTAATGACTTGATCCTCGAACCGGCAGTCATTTTCCAAATGATGTTGAGGATGGCAAGATTGAGCCGGGGACCCAGGTCTTGCAATTCGCGCTGATTCTCTTTGAAGTATCGGCAGAGATCAAGGGCAGAGTCTTGGATCATAGAATCCAAGGCGTCCATTTTCCCGAATCCAAAATCCCTCAAAACCCGCATGGTGAAGCGACGGTTCTCTTGCCACAGGCTCCCCTCCGAGCAAACGATGCCTAAACCAGTCCAAGTGTTTAAAAATGATAAGGAGGCGCCAAACGTGGCAATTAACACACAAATTAAATGGCATCCTCATGTTTCTCTGGGCATCATAAGATACGCACGTTATATGATTTTCTACGAGGAATTTTTTAAAATTCAGCCTTTGTCCTCTCCCGCTGCCAGCCTAAAAAACGCAGCGTTCTCGGACCACGGCTGGTCGTCGACGAAATGTACCTGTAAAGCAATGTTTGGAGTTCGATCTCATAGGTACCATTGTTTCCGTAAGAGATTTGTCGAAAGATCATGGCATCAGGTCGGCCAGAGACTTCCATCCGTCCGAAGAAATCGCGCACCAATTCCCAGTTGCTCAGAATCACGAGCTCCTTGTGGAACAAGCCGATGGTGAAGATGTCCCCGTGCTTCTTCCTCATGGAATCCAATCGCTTGTATATGTGTCCTCCCAGGAGAGAGGGGGCTGAGCCCAGAAATGGCACGCCCCATGGACCTGCAGTGGATACGAACCTATCGTTTTCCTCATCAATCGATCGCTTTTCCGCATTCAAGACAGAAGAAAGGGACTATTGAGAGGGGAAAGACAAAGACAGGATGTACAAGTACGAAGAACCGCTTGATTCGATGTCCCTGTTTGAAATGTGCGGAAAATAGAAGGCCAGAAAGCAAGAAAAGATGGGAGTAAAACTTTATCGGAGCCACACATCGGACTCATTCAAATTGTGGCGAATTATGGAATTTTGTTACCATGCCATGCATCTCGTCGCCGTGTAACTCTTTAATACTACGATGATTCGTCGCAGTTAACTTGAGGACCAACGTTTCGACGCCAACGATATATCGCTGGTATTATCAGTTGCGATAACATTCATCGCAAGCCGTATTCTTTGTCGCTCGTATTTTTAGCCTAACCTTTATTCTCATGACGCAGTTTAGAATAGAGTCAAGTCTATCATCACGACATGCTAACTCGATAACGTTCTCAGTGGGAGATGTATTTCCCCCAGAAATAAAAATTCCTTGTTACTCGAAGTTAATCCATGGTTGGAAATCTCGAGTTCCACGCGTCCAGTTGCACCCACTTGGTGGTTCCGTCCGCAATAACAATAACTAAGTGGCTTCAATGAATGCTACGATGGCAATGAACAGAGCACCACCCCTGCACACCATTGCACCCTTCGAATGTGGACTCATTTGGAGTATACCTATTCAAAGAGGTATACGAGGGTCAGAAGCCCCATATGCTGTCAATTCTTCCATAATTTTCACGCACCGAGGACTTCTACTTTCTCAGGCGACGAGATGATAAGTGAGATCTGCAGGGAATCGACGGGCCGACCTTTCCCTTCGCCTTCACTTTACGTGGACTGTGCTGAAAGTTTCTAGCAGCAATCAAAATGTATTTAATTATTAATTGAAAATTTCTCAAAATAGTCCCCACCAACTTCAATAGTATGGGTCGTTCTACCCAATTCTCAAAACGAGACTGCGACTCCTCAAGAGTGACCCTATCCAGGACTTCAGGAGGTGTCCACGAGGTCATCAAAAGATGGCAGCATCTTTACTCTCAAACCTTCGTCCTCAGCTCTTTGACCTTGGGAAACACAAAAGAAGTCATATGGGGCCATCTCCAATGAGTAGGGTAAATGTGGAACCACCTGAATCCCTTAATCGTGCAAAAACTCAACAGTTCTGGCAGCAGTGTGGGGTTGGCATTGTCATGTTGCTGCCTGATGCCACGAAGTTCAGTTTCTGGAGAGGCATTGTTGAGCTCCTAAAACACTGCAGGCAGTCAGACAGCACACCAATCAGAAGTCACTGTCCTCTGCTTCACAAGTGACAAAACCTTCACCAGACACCTTTATCGGAAGAAATCTGCAGCTGTACGCTTTCCGACACTGCGATCAAGTCACTTTCGTGGGAGAATCTTCATCTTCGAAGATCCGTTCCGTCGATTGCTGCTCTGTTTTACAGCCATAACTGTACCTCCAGGTTTCATCAACTGTGATGATTTCTGACTCCAACTTTGACCTCCTTTGACCTATTTCTTGGCATGAATCGAGCCCAGTCCATTCTGGTCTACTTTTGCTCAAGTGTCAACAAATGAGAGAGGATCCGATGACTTGACCGTTTGCGCAAGCGCATGTGTTCATGTAGGATAGTACCGTTGCCTATCCCTCCAAGGAATCATGCACAGGAATGTTTCTTTGCTCCTTCACCATGTGGTCGACCCGTTCAACATTTTCAAAAGTCAAGGACGCTGATGATCGCCTAGACAGGAGATCATCTTCAAATGACCGACGTCCTCGCTTTAATTCTCTGAACCAGAACCCGAAAGTTGTAGATAATGATTCCCCAATAACGCCAAGCAAATTTAGATGACACTTTGAAGACAAGCCATGTGAAAATTTTAAAAAATATTATGATCCATTAGGCCGACCGTTGAAGGTCGCCACTGACAGTAGCCACGATCGCAACCACCTTGTACTCCAGCACACACAGAATGGCTCAGAATGAGTCGACGGAAACCAAACCTACCCTGACATGTCCAAGCGTGCTATCCTTTTGAGTGAGTGAAACCATTACTCTCACTTGTCTCATTGCTTGGGCGCTGCTAGAAACTTTCAGCACATTCCACGTACATCAAATTTTGAAAGTTTTCACTTTTTAAAAAAATACGATTTGCTGTTTTTGCTGCGGAATCACATTTGTAGGATAGTTGCCTGGGGGAAGTGGAACCCCATTTTTACAATAGTACCGGGTGTTGCACATAGATAGCCCCCCACCCCTCCACTGCCTAAACTATGAGAGCTAGGGAAAAAAAAAAAAAACATGAGAAAGAGCATTCATTTTCGAATCTAAACATGTACTTCTAGTAATTTGTGTGAACCTTGGCTGTGTGTCTGACATCTTTAAGACGAGCTGGGTAAGATGAAAAGAGATGCTTAAAGAGTTCGGTGTCATCTCCCATGTCCTTCAGCACTCTGGTGATGTTGCTTTGCTAGGCTCCTCGGGAGAATCTATGCTGCTTGCCCTCCCTATCCCTCTTTTCAGGATCATGTTACCCGGAAAATCATGTTCCCTTATCCACATGAGAGCCTCATTTTGATCTTTCAGGATAACCCAGTGTTCTCGGCTACATTTCAGATCAGGAGAGTTTCCCGGCAATTCCACATTTCCAAAGAAATCAATCCCCGAGTCTTTCGGCATTTGCTGTGTGGTCAAAGCTCAGAAATACAGGGCTTTATCAGGCTGAAGCTGAACGCTAAACCTTTTTTATTCATAAGCCTGTGAATTGGTAACGAATTCAGCTCTGGCATCACAAGCTTCTCAAAACATAATAGCACTGATGCGATGAATGAATGTAAGTTTTTCAGCGTCTTACGACATCAGAAGCAACAAACTGGGATTGAATAGAACCAAAATTGAACAGAGATTCCAAATATAATTTTAAAAATTTTTTAGTTCCTATACGAGGTGCAGTCAGAAAGTCCGTACCGCACGCTTCTAGCATACGTTTCTGGAATTTGTTGGGATAAATTACGGTTGAACAAGGTATTATGATCAGTTGTGAGTCAGACAGCACATTGTGAACATTGTTGGTATTGTTGTTTGTGTGCAGCATTGGTTTTTCGACACAGTTTCCCCTACTGTCCCTGAGCAATGGAGTTCGCGGAGGAAGAACAAAGAACTGTGATCTGTCAGACCCCTTCTAATGAGAATGTTCTTTACGCTATTTTTCTGGACAAACAGGGTTTAGTTCTACCTCACGTAGTTCCTAAAGGTGCAATCAATAATGGAAGCTACTAAAAACGTGTTACAAACTGAGCTTTTACCAGCAGTAAAAAAAAATTTCATCCGTTGAAGGCCAATGACTGGTTCATCTGGACAATGCACCACCACACAAGGCAGGTGTTGTAATACCCACTCCACTGTTAGTAAAGGTGATGGGTGCGGGTGGGTAGTAGGGTTGGCTCTGTGTCGTGTGAGTGATTTTTTACTAATCAATTACCCTTCTAATAAATTCCAGTCGATAATTTATTTATTTTTAATGAAAAAACCTGTCACGTCACATTCGTGCAAACCTTCCCCCTGTAACAAATAAAAAAAGCAAACACTTTGTCTGATACCCCCCTCCCCCCTTTGCGTTACGTAATTTGTGAACGGCCCCTTATCTATGTGCAACACCTTTTATAATGTCGCCATATTTCCGTCGTTGACGATGTGATCGACGGTGATCAACTCGGTAATCCTGCGAAACCGGACACCGTGCACTGTGGCAACGAGAAGCGGCACACAAAGTGTACAGCAACTATTGGAACGCTTTGCACTAGGAAACGAATTGAATAGACATGCATATGCATGCAGGGGGGGGGGGGGCAATTAAAAAAGTCGTGATTTCGTTTCACTGTCAGAGCAAATGACCTGGTGGTAGTTTGGACCAAAGCAGGAATTTCTTCACGAAGAGATGCAGGATGTAGAGGAGGATGAAGGACGCGAAGAGGGGAGTGGCACACATTCTTATCGCTCGGGCGACACGTGGAACACTGGGGGAGCTTCCTAAATAAGAGGGAACAATTCATTATTCAGCTGAGAGAGCCTGGTAGAGTCTTGCGCGGGCTCTGCGGGTGTCCCGATTGGCCCGATCCGTCCCGACGCTTGGGTCCGATATCCGTAGATCGGGCCAGGCCTTATCCTTGTATCGGACTGCGTCCAGCAGAACAATTTTCAATCTGATTTTTTCTTTCTTTCTGCTCTGTGGTCATGCAACCTGAGCGGTAATGCGATTATCAATACGGTGGTGGTTGTGTCGAGCAGACGTCAACACTTGAAACTGCCTGAGTCTCGTTCATTCTGGAAAATTTCCCATGAGCGTCACTGTCCCGTTCTGTTAACAAGGCAGCGAATTAGGTGCGGTCCACTTCCGGTGGAGTCTTAATTTCGTTTGGCAAGTAGATGTGAGCCAATGGAGCCTGCCCGCCAAAACCGGACCTGTGCAGACTCTAGTGCCATGATAAACAAAATCCTTGGGCGATGCACTACTCACGGTTGGGGGAGGGTCGATAATTATTCTACATCAGTTTTCTTCCCGTAGATTCTCATCGTTGCAGCATCACGGTAGTGATCATCATCCTCACAAATCAGTTACATGGCATGGCAAAAAAGGACTGACGAATTTTAAATTCTCGCGCTGGAGTTATTTTTACACTTGCACTGTGCAGAGGTGCATATTAACTTTATCCAAAGTCATTACATCGGCAATGGGCAATTATTCAAAGGCCAGACCAGGCCACATTGCCCTGACCATTGAAATCTGTTATTTGAGCTAATTTTAATGTGTTTTTTTTTATCATTGTAATTCCAAATAATGACTGGTGATTCCATTATAAATTAAACGTTGAGTTTGTTCAAGGGTTATTGAGACCTTGAGCTGGATAATAATGGAAAATAACCTGAAGATTGGAAAAAAAATTGCTGTGGGAACCGAAAGTGCTTAGGATCTCTGGACTCTTTTTGATATAATTTGGCATTAAAGAGCAGATATAGAGAATGGGATTTATAGACGGCCGTTGATGGAATATGAATATTTTCGCCCGTAAAGAGATTACGTATTTCGCCTTCATCGTGCATGAATTCTCTTTTGTTGAAAAAAAGTTTCATCAGCACCCTATTCAACCGAGTCATAGATGATATGGATCCACTTCAACAGTACCACCATATCACTCTAATGCTTCCTCTCCTCGACGAGGAATTCGAAGGGTTTGGGATGGTTGATGACGAAGCTGTCGATGGGCTCGGCTTTGGGGTGGGGGCGTCCCGTCGTGGTGCGAAATGTCAGTTTCTGCATGAAGATGGCCAGAATCAAGAAGAGCTCCATGCGTGCCAAGGATTCGCCCAGACATTGACGCTTCCCTGTTCGAGGTGACCACGGTTTCATTCCCAGATGCAGGAAATAATATCGTATTATCAGATAAGGACACACCGAGGGCAAAGGGGAGGAAGCTGGGAACTTTTGTCTTCAAGGACCCGTCCGGATTCAGAAATCTTCCGGGATCAAACTTTTCGGGGTCCGGCCAGTACTTGGGATCCGAGTGACAAGACCAAAGGTTCGCCAGAAACACCGTCCCCTATGAAACCAGCAGGATATTAAAATGACGAACGATTCCGAGCTTCGCAAGCCACGACTTCACCTTTGGGAATCGATAGCCCGCGAAGTCGATATCGTCGGTGGCCGCATGACCCACTCCGATGGGGGTTAACCGCGCCAGGCGCTGTGCTTCCATTATGAAGGCTTCTGTGTTCGGCATCCTGTTTTGTCCGATGTGTGAAGGAATAGTAATAAAATATTATAAATCAGCACAAAAATTAAAAGGAAGTAGCATAATACACCCAGGTTAGAATGAACTGTACACAGGAGATAAGAATGAGGACGAATGGAAAGGAAATGAATTTGGCACAGAAAATAAAAACTTTCCTGCCAACGTCAAATTGGAAAGGAATCCGCCCAATGCAAACAATTATTTTAGCTTAAAGTCATCTGAAGCCGTGCAGATTGCAGTTGTGAATTATACTTAACATGGGTCATTCCATAGAAATTATCCAGGTTTAAGGACGTGCATATGGCAAAGGCACTCTGGTTCAACATTTCGGAGCTTTCGGACATCTTCGGAGCTGTCATGAATTTCGCAGGTGCGGAAACTCCCAATATGAGCTTTCTCATAAACTTGAACCAGTTCAGTTTTTCAGCTTTACGTAATTTCCTTGAACTATAATTTTTTCGGTTACGTTACGTTTTCTGTCAAACATATTGTCGCTTTTTCGCCTAACTTCATTTCACCTTCCCTTTCTGTCTCCTGTTAGAAAATAGAAAATAAAATAACCATACTTGATTAGCTGATCAGTCTGTCGCCAAACCTGTCTCGATCGTTGAGAGAAGGAAGTCTGTCGCGCCCGACGACGTCGTCAACTTCAGCCTGAAGTTTCTCCTGAATTTCAGGATGACAGAGGAGAAAAAGGACGCACCAACGGATGGTATTGGAAGTCGTCTCGCTTCCGGCGAGGAACAGATCCGAGATATTCACTCGTAATTGGAATTCTATGGGAAATGTTAGTTACAGTTGTACTCGATGGGCTCGTTAGTTGTCGCACTTGTTTCGATTGGTACCTGAGAAATTGGGATTGATTTCTCCTCGAGACTTTTGTTGTTCCATTTCGGTGAGGTAGGCGTCGATGTAATCCTTGGAACTCCCGAACGAAGACAGGTTCCTCTTGTGCACGTTCACCTCCTCCTGGCGAGAGAAGAAATTAATATGATACCGATGTACTGATATGGACTTGAGAGGAACTGGAGTGAACGGACTGGTAGTTGTAAATAAACATTTTTTTGCATAGATTTAATGATACAGAGTATGAGAAGTAGATTTTTAATCTCACATTGGAGCTTTCCGCGGGAAGTTTTTTTTTTTCTTTTCATCGTTACAATATGCTTCCTGTGGGTACTTTTCAATTGCAGGTGCCTGCTTCGGAAATAATTCTTGTAAATATTCCTGCAGGAAATACGGGAACGCCGTTCCCACTAAACCTCGTTCTTTCTTAAATGCTACTTGTAGTCGACATCCTTGCATTTACAGAAACTCTTGCCCTCCTTTGAGGACATAAAATCAACTTTTCCAATAATTATTATTATTTATTATTTTTAACTAGCAATTATCAATATGAGCAGTTGTTGTAAAATTTTGTCTAATACGTGTAGCAGCGATTGATGACAGGGTAAAATGAAAATCCAAGAATAAATGAAATTACCAAATATATTTGGGAAATGGCGGCCATGTTGCGATCTATGCGTTGACATGCTCTGTGCGCAGGCGGCCAGAAGTAGATGAGCGCAGGGACCCATTGAAAGGGCCCGAGGACGTTGGAATCGATCAGAACCTCATTGAATTTGTTTATGAAGTCCTGCATCTTCGGGTCATCGTGGGAAAATTGCTTGTCTGGGGGCGACAGCAGATATGGAATGAAAAGTTATTCTATAATTTTAAGTTTAAAAATAAGGACTTGATCTTCGAACCGGCGGTCATTTTCCATATGATGTTGAGAATGGCAAGATTGAGACGGGGGCCGAGGTCTTGTGGTTTGTGCTGATTTTCCTTGAGGAATTGGCAGAGATCGAGTGCTGCGTCTTGAATCATGGAATTCAAGGCGTCTGCTTTCCCGAATCCAAAATCCCTCAAAACCCGCATGGTGAAGCGCCGGTTCTCTTGCCACAGGCTTCCCTCCGAGCTTAAGATCCCTAAATCAGGCCGAGTGCAAAATAATAATGCACGCAGTTAAAATTTCGCCAGGTACGTATAAATTGAACTGTATTATTATGTTTCTCTGAACAGCCTCAAATACTCGGGAAATTTACTTATTCCCTGGGTTGGCAATTTTCAGCAAGTGGCCTTCTACCAATTTAATAGAAGAGGACTTATGTCTTTTTGCTGAAACCTGTTATTTCTCGGTGCTGAGACCACGAGAAAAATATTTTGCTGACCCTTTTTGGCAACCTGAGTTTTACCATTTCCATTAATTTAGTTGGGTTCGTCATTCGATAAAGTCAATTGATTAGTTTAAATCCTGATTTAAAAGTTCATTGAAATACATAACTCCCGAATCGCTGGCTTTCCCTTCTCATTTCTGATTAAATGTTTGCTTGCAGAAGGCAGATTGTCTACATGCCCCACTCACCCGTTTAGCAAAAAAAATATTTTTTTTTGGAAAAGGGAAAGCGCTGTCAGTATAGTGGAAAAAAGGAGCGAGAACCTTGTGAGGAGAGGGAATGGAAGACTACCATTTTTCGTTCGCCAAATTCGAAGGATAAACTAGGCGCCAATTATAATTTAATATTTTCCACAAGACGATGGGATGCTCTACGATTAATCGAAAAAGAATGTTGAAGCTTATTAGTATCCCTAATTTTTGGTAAATTTTGTATTATAATTTTCTCTCATTATCCTGGAAGCGGCCCACCCGAACGCCAGCTTCACAGCTGTCGATGAGTAATACCCGATTAGTGAATTGTGGAGACTGTTTTGTTTACCATTGTTTCCGAAAGAGATTTGTCGGAAGAACAAGGTATCGGGCCGTCCAGAGACGTCCATCCGTCCGAAGAAATCGCGCACCAATTCCCAGTTGCTCAGCATCACCATCTCCGTTTGAAACAAGCCGACGGTGAAGATGTCCCCGTGCTTCTTCCTCAGGGAGTCCAGTCGCTTGTGCAGGGGTCCTCCCAGGAGAAAAGGGATCGAGCCCAGAAGCGGCACGCCCCATGGACCTGTAGTGCATGCGTAGACTCACGGTTTATTCTCATCACTCGATCAGCCTTGTATATTCGAGACAGGAGAAGGGGACAGATGAGGGGGGAGAAAACAGCTGCCTTGTTTCGACAGAGACTTTTACCTAGGATGGCCCTGAAGAAAAACTATTCCTGGTAACGGTTAATGAAGCCAGTCTCGTGTTCAAGCAAATCCTGGGGCGCCTTAAGACTTCATCCAGATTTTGGTATCGGTTGGTACTTGTACGATTGGAAGTAAACTACCTTATTTTTATTCCCAGCTTGAAAGACAAGGAGGATGTGCAGAAAAACCAGCAAGCAGAAGGAAAAAATCGGATCAATGCAGAATAAGCTACCTCAGACTCAAGCAAATAACAATAGTGGGATTGTGTTGGATATGCTGGGTTGTCCCAAACGTCGGTTATCATTGGCTATCAAAAAAATATCACTAGTTGAGTCAGTTCCTCTGCACATCCCACAACGTTATAATAAAAAAATGGCCATTACTCGCCTACAAAATCGTTTCCTATGAAGGAAACCGTACGTTAGGGCTCTGGCAACCAACTTTTTGGACACCCCGTGCGTAAGCTACGCGCAGAGGGGGGAAAGGGAGGGAGGGAGAAGAGGACTGAAAACCATGTGAACTTCGCTTGCTGCGATCTTACCTGGTGGAAGTTTGGACCAAAGCAGAAGTTTCTTCACGAAAAGGTGAAGGAGATAAACGAGGACGACGGACGCGAAGACGAGAGCGGCACTCATCATCAGCCTCGCAACGCACGTGGCCTCGAGGGAGGTCTCTACCCTACTGCGAAGGAGCCAGCAGACTGCACGGGGTCGGCAAAGGATGGAGCTTGTGATGACGTCAGCGAGCACTTTCACTATAAAAGAAGGCGCCGCGACCCGATTGCGTCTCTGTTGGAGTGACGAGATCTCGTTCTCCGATCCGAGTTCGGGTTGTCGACCGCCCTTAACAGTGCTGCACGGTTTTCGATTGTTTATTTCGTTCATAACCTTAGGCTTCCAGCTCTCGTTCATTTTCATCGTCTGTTTATTACGAATAGCATTGGCAAGATTTGCACTGTCCCGTTCTACGGGTTTAATCGGACAATTCCACAGACGATACTTCTCTGAAGTCCAGGAAGGAAACTTCTGATAGCAGCCGAATTTTTTATTACTCAGCCGGAATCGCAGCACTGTGAGATCGTGCAGCTCTATCGGTTTCGCCTCCACCGTGACCAAGAATCGCCGGATCGTTATCACCAGTTTCGCTGCAGCCGAATCTGGAATTGAGAGGCTCTAGGGAAATCGGCACATATTGGTAGCGGTTTCTCATGGTGTAACCATGATAATGGAGTGGAAGCCGACAGTGGTCGATCTGACGATGCGAGAATCCAAATGAGAAACGAGGGTGGTCAACTCGTTGCACGCGGAATTTGTTTGCATGTCTGTAAATTACACGATTCCCGCGCATGAGAAGCAGTTGCGACTGACGTTATTGACAATTGTGACTGTGACGGCACTTAATCTTTCAGGTGACGTCGTTGGTGCGGCAGTTGAGTATTGATTCAGTGATTCCACGTGGGTCTTGACATTTGTCAATAACTTTAAAATTTGCATTAGCCGAACAATAATATTTACCACTTCGTATGCTGCTCCCTCCCCCCCCCTCTTCGCTAAGATAATGAAGAAAATGTAGGTCTTCTTTCGATACGAGGACCCCCCCCCCCCCCCAATTGTCGCCTCGCGCTCGGTGGGGTCGACAAGAGGCAGGCATTACGTGGTGAGTCTCTCGAGGAGTGCAACTACTTCACCCGTTGACTGCAGGTGACGCAACTCTGTGCGTCATGACTCGCCAGACCTCTGATGCATGTCTATATCGGGTTGTATCACGGTCTGCATGTTTGCAGCTGCTTCGAAGAAGTTGGACTCCACGCAGGCGTTTGCTTCCAACAATGCTACGACAACCTGCAAAACTTGGATGATGAGCTCATTCAAAGTTCCAAGTGTGTATTTATTCTTGAAACGTGGAGGAGTAACTCCTACTGGTATGTAAGATGATAGAGGAAAGCGTGAAGGTCGTAGGATGATAGTCAAGCAGGTCACTTGACAGGTGTCTCGGGGGACCTGCCGAAGTTACACGTGGCTCAAGCATCCTGCATCTCTTAAAGGTCAGCATCTCGTGGGCACTTTTGAGGTGCAACTTCGCGCATTAGCTCGAATCTCATTCCACCCCGCAATCGCACAACACTGTCGAACGGACGCGAGCGAAGGCATCGTCTGGCCCACTGGTCTGGCCTCCTTTCGCGAAAACAAGGATGGCGGGAGCGAAACCTTGCCTCGAAGATTCCAAGCTCCGTCGGTCGCACGATCGTCTAGGTGTCACTGCCCTCGCGTTGGCCCGGGAAGCGAAGTCGACCTCCTTTCTGATGCCTGATTTTCTTTCTTTCCGTTTCTCGTCGTCATTCACTGCAGGTCAGACCGAGTGCTAGTTTCGTTCAGCGATGATAAGTCAAATGAATCATCATGAATTACCGTGAATTAATGGTGAGTTGCCATTTCAACTGCAAGGTTTGGCAGAGCGGTTTCGTCTGAAATTGCATACGAATTATTCGGTGTGCAGCCGATTCATGGTGCTCAATCGATTCAAGGCCGTATTACAAATTCCTTAATAAAAAAAAAACAAATTTTTGCGGAAAATCTAGCTTAAGGGGGACAGTTAAGGAGAAAGCTATACCTTTTCTGGAAAGAAAATTGATATGAAAGAGGTGAAGATGAGCATGGCGTCTTTCCTCATTAATCTTATGTTGCGTGGCAAGAAAAAACCTAAATTGTGTCCTCTTTAAACCAGGTAATCAATAGGCTTTGGGAGCGCCTTTTACCTTTCTTCAACCCCTTCCAGGGACAAAATTCAACCGTCTCGAATTCCTCTCCGAGAGCATCAACAGGAACGAAATTCGGCATACTTCTTCCTCTCTCAATACAGAATCGCTCCAGCAGATTTGAAGCTTCGTCTCCCCCGGGGTTGTGGAGGATCACTGAATCTCCGAAAAACGAGATTCAGTGATCCTCCACAAATACCGGAATGAATTTCATTCCGGTATTTTTTTTTCTCCCATCCTAGGTAGTTTTCCTGGGAAGTTTTCGGAGGAAAAAGACCAACTAAACGAAAGATAGAACTTGTAGGTGATAAAATGTGTCATTTTTGTTGCTTCCAGTGCACCATTTCGCCATCAAAAAAATGAAATCAGCGTTAATTTAGACTTAGCGTGATGGCCTCGGTCCCGTCCTCCAGTGTTGCCGGATATCGTGCCTTAGTCACGCCAGATCCATGACTTCTTCGGCCTCAGTATCGATCTCTGTATCTTCTGTTTTTTTTTTATGTATGAGATAATTTTGTGTCGAATTCATGAGATGAGCCGAGATTGAAATGGTGGCCAACAGTGGCCGATCGATTTGGCGGGAAGTCGAAGTACTAGACTGATCGAAAAGGAACGGAACTTTGACTGTAGCTCATGTATTGCTCGTCGAAATCATTGGCCACCAGGCAGGCGTCAACTATGCTCACTTTGCGATTCATGATAAATGTTTCATTGGTCTTTCGTTTAAGGAACTCTGTTGGTGATAAAAAGAAATTGCCACAGTCAGTAACTTTTCGGCGGATTTGATTAGAATCTCATTCGGACATCCATAAATTAACAGAATGGCGCCCACGTTGCATTCCATGCGTTCTAGAGGCCTTTCTTCTCGGAACTCGCCGAGACGGCTCGAGGGACTCTAGGTAGGCCTAACGTTCCTCATCCGCCCGGAAATGATTCATGAAACTCGAGAATGACCTCTAATTGGTCTAACGTTACACGTACTCTTTTAAAAGGGCCATGAGAGACTGAATTGGCCTGGGATTGGCCAATGTTACACGTCCTCGGCGAGATGTCTCGAAGACCAGGGATTAATCCTTATAGGCCCAATCGGCCCAGAAAATCGAGGATTGAATTTCGTTTGAATGAAAAAAGGTAGGCCTAAGCCTGACCCGACGACATTCCATCGGTTCCTAACATTAGTGAGTTCCGTAGAGAGGTTGAGGAGGTTGAGGAGGTTGAGGTTGCCTTTGAAAAATGGTTTTCACATTACTACATATTTTCGTTTTCGTTGAGCTGCTAGAAGATTCTTCGGGTGGCATGATGGAGTGAAGGATTTCGTCTTTTGTCCGATCTACCGTCGTCGTGGAACAGCTGAAACTCATCATTGATTCCTTGGCTTGATAGGTCAATTTCTCGCGAATCATTTGAAGAGGGAAAACTTCAACAGCTGCAATCGATCGTTTTTCTGTTCCCTCTGTCGATTGGGTCCAAGAAACCTGAAAACACAATATGTCTCAACTCGGATGCTCTGGAATCGTTAGAAATACGTTTACTAGTGGAAATGTGGTAATTGTTCAAGATTTGTCAGTTCCTTCAACCTCGTTTCTCATCTCCAGGCGCTCTTCTCTCCGTCGAGGTCCATATCGCCTTTCTTTTCAAGACTTAATTTCACTTCCTCAACGTCGTCAACTTCGGCCTGAAAAGAATTCCAGGGTGACAAGAAAAAAAGGAATGATTGTGTCGTCTCGCTTACGGGATTCGAAATTGGAATTCCGCGGGGAATGCAAATAACTCAATCGGTTCTCATCCGACGTATTTCCATTTCGCTTATCACATTTGCTAATCACATTTGCAGCACCCAACATATTGAGATCGATATTTCTCCTCGATACTTCTGTCGCGCCCCGTCGATGAGATTTCTCTTTTGTTCCACTTTCCTAATGAAATTAAAAAGTGCAAATTTGAAGCAACGAGTGCAAATGACAGAAGGAAAAATTAATTCAACGCTGCAATCAGGTAACCTACCGGCAAATAAGGACCTACCGGCTCCTTCCCACTTTCCTGGGCAATAACATCTGGAAAAGCAGGTAAATAGGAAGTTTTGCTGCGGTTAGAAGCCAACTTTCTGTATCCCAAGCACCGATAACAGATTGAGTACAATCTATACTTAAATAGGCGATCCTTTGACCTTGGTGCAAAAGAGGCCACGCCGCAAATGGCGCAACGTTTCTAGTATTTGCATTGCAGGAATTATGCCAAAAACCCTATGATGGGAAGTCTAATACCATTTTTACGCATTGATTTGAACGAAAATTCCTGGAAGGGTCTCATGGCATCATCCAGGGAAAAATGCCTCCCTCCTATAGTGAGTCCATAATGGAAAGGCCTCCCCGCACCGAGCTGGGCGGCGAGTCTCTCCAGGCACCCCCGCCATCTTAGGACTGGAGTTGCCCTTATTAGTTAACAGCAGGCCCATAGAGAAGGGGAGGGCAAATGAGGCAATCAGCCCCATGCCCGGGGACCCCTCACGCCGACATCCACCCCCATCACTCCCTCGTGCGACTCCAGTCCCAAGATGGTGGAGGCACTTGTATCTCTCGAGGCAGCGAAGACCTCTCCAGAGACTATGTACACCCTATGCTCCCTCCCTTTTCTGTTGAGGGACTTTCTCTGAGAGGCCAAGGCGCTCACTGGGGATGGCTTATGACGATTTATGCGCCATCTGTCATTTATAACGGAAACTTTGTTGTAGTAAATGCCACATGGCTGGCCTGCAATTCATTTATTCCATTTCAGTTTTTCAACAAAAACTCTTTACGTCGTACCCCAGTCGGATCGAGCCCATGGAGTTTTACTTTTTTTTCGATTTTTATTTAATGGTACCCATGCCGTTTGGTGGACGCGATCGACCATTTTTTAAACATCTATTCGAAACTTGGGAAAAGGGTAAAGGGTAAATCCTCAGATGCAAAGGAAGGATTTTTTCGATCTTATTTCATAGGGATCCTATTACATATTGCAAAAGAGGCAATGTGACAAATGGCGCAAAGTTTATCATCCACTTGTATCCAAACTTTTTGGCCCTCAAGTCGCACGGACTGCGGGGGTCATGCCTCTACGTACTCCAGTTTTTTTTAATTTAAATATGTTTCTTTTCCTAAATTTTCCGAAATGTTTTATATGCTTCCATATATTCTATTCTATATATTTGTTCTATATGTTTCACCTCCACTGCTGGAGGCAACAGGAAAAAGAAAAAAGTAAAAAATCGAAGATAGGAGAAAGGACCAGATAGAAATAGTGGCGCATATACTGTAGAGGAGTGAGATCCCTCTGCATTATCTTTTTTTCCACCCAGGGAAGTCCGCGATTTCCCTTGCTTTGACACTCGATCCTCGAAATCGCATCGCCTCATGGAGTCCTCATGGCATCCCCCCTTTCCTGCCCCAGAGTCTCGTGTTGGCCTCGAAGGAAGACGCCCGGCCCCCCTCGGGCTCAGTCGAGCGAGAGGCGAAGGAAGGTGACGACGCGGCTCCCAGCGGGCCGAGGACGAAGTGAGTGCCTGCTTCTTTTTCGTAGGGCAGGGAAAATCTGGGAATTCCGCAACAAAATTGGAGGGTAATTTCTTAACATGTCACTTTTCCGCTGCATTATTTTCCTGTTTTGGGTT
This sequence comes from Darwinula stevensoni, assembly GCA_905338385.1. Taxonomy (NCBI): domain Eukaryota; kingdom Metazoa; phylum Arthropoda; class Ostracoda; order Podocopida; family Darwinulidae; genus Darwinula; species Darwinula stevensoni. The sequence continues at coordinate 29,052 of CAJPEV010002307.1, read as the reverse complement.
GTAACGAAAGTTTTTGTGCATAAATACTAGTACAAAATTTATTTAACAATGAATTAAACAAGAATAAAAAGATTACTCTTTGAAATAAAGCCCATCATTTTTGATGACTATGACCCATCTTTCCGCAAGTAGTCCAATTTGGTGGCAGTACCAATCCAAAAAAATTTTATTTAGAAAATGATGCTGAAACAAATTTTGTATTTATGCACAAAAACTTTCGTTACAACCTAGTAAGAACCTCAATCCATACCCTATATAGTTTAATGCAACTAATGCAACGAGTAATGCAACAGGGTCCTGTTCACACAGACGCCGTCAGCTCCAGAGAAACAAGGGAACAAGTAGTTGGGATCCAAAGTCGTTGCGGAATTCACAGATTTGCCCTATGTTGGAAGAATATGGCCCCTGACGAGATTTCCCCCCCCAAAAGCCTCAAGTATTAAGGAATCACGGGCGAATTTCGTCAATAGGACAAAACGTAATGCATCGGGATACATGAATGTCTTGAAATTCAGTTGCATGCGATTGCTCAACTCAGGACTCTGTAGCTCGTATGAACCTAGGACAACTTAAACACATTTCATAATGGCAATGCAGAAACCAATTGCTCGACGGTATTCCACGGTCCCTCCAGAATCGCATCGAAGTTCCATCTGAATGGAAACGACCGGAATCGACCTCGGCGTTGAAGCCGATGGAAATTCAGGGCCGACGTGAATTGCACGCTTGAAGTCTTCTTGCTGAAATTTGCATGGGAATAACTGCCATTTCGGCTCGAATCGGGTTCAATTCAGACGGTGAAAATTTATTATTTCTTCATGATCGTAGCTTGACACGGAGTGGGGCAGAAAAACGCGGGGAATCGACAATGTCCTGAGAAGTCCCTGAAAATTCAATTTAAATAATTTAAAGACAAGGACTCTTTAAAGGGCATCAGTCGCAAAAGTCACTTTTGCCAGGATTTTCTGGCTCTGTTTTATGGAAAAAAAAATCGAAATAATCAGTCATCATTCCTTGCTAATTGCATGAAACTACCATTAACTTTTGAAGTGGTGAAGTGAATTATGGGACACCCTGGATGCAGACAAGAGTGCACCCTCGCGAATAAAGCGCAACTAGTGGCTTAATCCCGTGCATAATCCATTTTGTCGATTCGAATAAAAGGCCAGGTTTGTACTCCTGAGAAAACGGTGACTGCATTTTTTATTTTAAAAAAGAAACGAAGCGAAATTTCTTAAATGGGGGAAACTTAAAGTGAAGTAAGCGATATCTGAAAAGCAAAAGAAAAATTAAACTAATTTCGGGGCCCAGCCCAGATTTCACTTCGTGGACACGCGAAGGGGAAATTCCGTAACCCTTTGAAAGCGTCGCATGTCCAGGACGCTTCCGTGACGATTCTACTCAACGATACGCGACTAGCGTGACCACCTGCAGCCTCCCTCATCTTCTATTTTCTTGCCTCACTCTTGAGTCGTTTCATTCGATAATATCTCGCCCCCCCCCCCCGCCCCCTTTGTAATCCCCCGTTGGAGTCATTCAGTCGGACATCATCCAGAGACGTTCATCCGTCCGAAGAAATCGCGCACCGATTCCCAGATGCTCAGCATGGCGACCTATTTTGAAACAAGCCGAGGGGGAAGATGTCCTTGTACTTCTTCCTCATGGAGTCCAGTTTCTTGTGGAGGGGCCCTCCCAAGACTGTAGGGACCGAACCCAGAAATGATACGCCCCATGGACCTACAATAGGCACGTAAAATAATGCAAAAGGCATACTCCTCATCGTGAACTTGCTTTTGCTAGTTGAGAAAATTACCTGGTGGGAGTTTGGACCAAACGAGGAGTTTTTTCACGAAAGCATCCAGGAGATGCACGATGATGATGGATGTTAATACATTGTCTTCTGTCTCGTGATACATGGGATACTGAAGGCGAATGAAATCTGAAAGGATAGGCGAAGGAGGGTGATGACGTCGTTTCCAATGGAATGAGTGGAACGATGACGAGCTTCAACGAAGTGAGAACGTGGTTTCCTTTCATATCGCCCTCGTGGGCATTGGCGTCTTCGATAAAGAAATTATTTGAAGAACTTCTCGTTACATCTTTACGTCGTGCGAGTACTTCGTAGCCGGCTTGAAAATTTTACTGCAGAGAAGAGAAGAAGCGGAATCGCACGATTGCAGTATGGCATACATTTCAGTACCTTTCAGTACTGACAAATCTGCCATTTCAGTACTGGTTTTGTCTCTTAGACTCCAAAAGGAATTTACTCTCATCTCGAAAAAATTCCCCGGGAATCCTATTTGTGCAAAGCCGCTCGGGATATTCAATTGATCATATGATGTGGCGCCCTTCCCATCGAACCAAACGATCATGAAATGCGAGAACAGGAAGCAGCAAAAATAGAGAGGGGGAAAATGTTCGGTTCTCGGAAACAGAGTAGCTGCGTGATCCACTGGAATATTCAAGAACAAAAATTGGAAACTAAATGAGTGAAGCATCTTTTTCAAAAGTTGATTCGAATAGTGAGCTTAGATTCTCCGGCTAGCGCGGATGATAATGGTTTTTTCAATATTACACCTATTTCTGGTTTTAAAAGGGACGGAGTCTCTCGCATTTTAAAAATTATTTTAAACTATCACTCAGCAGCCGCGAAGGAGTTATACTATTCCAAGGGAAAATAAATTTCGGTGGGGTATACCGGCTGGGAAAGAGGAAATCTCCCTAAATCCTGAACCCCATTCAATGCAGAGCTACACGTGCCCCTCCTGAATTTTCGTCATTGCAAGAAAGGAGAATGAGACAGGGTCTAAGAGGGGAGACAGGAAAGGGAAAGAGAGCAAAGAGGGGATGGAACAGCCTCGGGGCTAGAGGATCTTTTCGGGCGACGGTATTCTCTTTTACTTACTTCCCCCACTTGTTATTTTAATTAAAGAATATTGTAAATGTATAATATTAACTCGTTCAGCCGAAGTACTGATAAAGTGCTTCCTCGTCACCATATGCGTCACAGTTGTTCATCAGGCCATATGTATTTGTAGCTGCTGACAGATCCTTCAAACGGTTTTAAATTGGGTAACTTTTGGGTAATTAGCTGCACAAAGCAGTTAATTCATGTTAGTGACAGAGATTGCCACACTGCTGAAGCTTAGAATAGTACTTTATTTATACTTGGCAGCTAATTCAAGGCAAGGAAAATCGGATTACAGGAAAACCAGGTTGACAGAAAAGCCAGATTTCTCCGTAGATGCACGAGGAATAATTCATTCAACGGGTCTAGAACAATCAAGAGCGCCAACTTTTTCTCGGTATTTATCGATTTGCCCGCTAGATGAACGTAATTAACTTATTATTTGTGGTTCATACTCATGGTGAACTGCTTGAAATAAGTAATGATTCCTGTCTCTAGCATTACAAATTTTCCTTTCGGAGGCAGGCGACTGCAGAAGTTGATAACTATGCAAAGTCCACACATGCCCAGTGATATGGGCAAATCTTTTCCTAGCTTTCCGAATCCAACTCAGCGACGGCTTGCGGGAGAGAGATAATAAGAGCACATCGCATACTGTTTTCGCGAAAGTAATACCAGTGCTGTTGAATATGGAAAGTAGTCAATTGTGATATCCGCGAAATGAGTTGATTGCAAAAAAGTATTGAACGTCAATCTTATTCCTGCGTGTTGCATATCGATCATTGCCATTCTACTGCTTTCTCTCCTCGATGAGGAATTGGAAAGGCTTGGGAGAATTGACGATGAAGCTGTCGACGCTCTCGGCTTTGGGATGAGGACGTCCCGTCGTAGTCAGAAATGTGAGTTTTTGCATGAAGATGGTCACGAACAAGAAAAGCTCCATGCGTGCCAAGGATTCGCCCAGACATTGACGCTTCCCTGTTACACGAGGAGCATAGTAAGGGAACCATACTGTATCTTGAGCCATGACCTTCATCGGATAGAAAAGGACATACCAAGAGCAAAAGGGAGAAAGCTGGGAACTTTGGTCTTCAAAGATCCGTCGGAATTGAGAAATCTTCTATAGTAAGGGAACCATACTGTATCTTGAGCCATGACCTTCATCGGATAGAAAAGGACATACCAAGAGCAAAAGGGAGAAAGCTGGGAACTTTGGTCTTCAAAGATCCGTCGGAATTGAGAAATCTTCCAGGATCAAACTTTTCCGGGTCCGGCCAGTACTTGGGATCCGAGTGACAAGACCATATGTTCGCCATGAACACCGTCCCCTATTAAACCGGCAGCATCATCAAACCTCCTGAGTCAAGTGGTTCCACTGCTGTGCATCCAAAGCAATGAGATAACCTTGGGAAATCGGTATCCGCCGAATTCTACGTCTTCAGTGGCAGCATGACCCACGCCGAGTGGGATCAGGCGCGCCAAGCGCTGCACTTCCATTATGAATGCTTCAGTGTAGGGCAATCTGTTGCGTTCGTCGGGAGGAAAAAGCCATGAAAAGTGATAAGGAAAATTCGCCCATAATTAGATGAGAGGAAATTATGCATAGAAGAACTTGTAAATTGCAACGAAGAGGCACCAGGCAAGATGAAGCTGACAAAATTATGAACATGAACCGGTTTCTATGAGAGAAAACCTTTAAAATGGGGAAGAGATTCCAGCCCAAAACGTCTAGTTGAAGCGATTATAAAAGCATAAATGAAAGCGCCTCGAAGCTCTTAAGACTACTCGGGAAGTCTCCTTTGAGAGTTCCACATTATTGTCTCAAGTCGTTCTTACGTCGGTTGCCACTGCAACCCTGGGAAAAATTTTCCCATGACCACCCTTTACTTCGCTTCATGTTTTCTCATCTACGAACAGAAAAAAGCAACATGAATTCTGATGATCAGTCTGGCGGCAAACCTGTCTCGGTCGTTGAGCGAAGGAAGCCTATCGCGCCCGACGACGTTGTCTACTTCAGCCTGAAGTTTGTGTTGAATTTCAGGGTGACAGAGGAGGAAAAGAATGCACCAGCGAGTTGTGTTTGACGTCGTCTCGCTTCCAGCGATGAACAGATCTGAGATGTTCACTCGCAATTGGAATTCTATGGAGAATAGAGATCACTCAGATTGTGATCATTCCACGCTTCTCATGTACTTGTAAATATTTTTGCTCTTGCTAACTGCAGTCTTGGTACCAGAGAAATTTGGATTGATTTCTCCTCGAGACTTCTGTTGTTCCATTTCAGTAAGGTAGGCGTCGATGTAGTCCTTGGCTCCGCCGGACGAAGGCAGATTCCGCTTGTGTTGCTTCAATTCATCCTACGAATTTGATAGGTTCAGAAGTTGCAAGGCACGTTGTAATTAGTCATTATTGTCTTAAGATGTAATGCACCGAAAATTTCGAAGATAATGCCAGGAAATCAAGTGACTGAGATCCCCCTATCCTGTTTCTGAAGCATGCAGAACAGGAGCTATTGTCAAAATTTTGAGAAGACATTACTAGAGGTGATACATGGAAAATATTCTATTAAATTCTCTGGTGAAACCAAGGAATTTTTTTGGAGCCACTAGGTTGAACCTTTAAGAATTGTTCAATCAAAATTTTTTTCTTCCTTCAAGCAACCAAATTTAAATAAGTGAAGTACGTAATGTGATAAAAAGTTATTAGCTTGAGGCACTTTCAGTTGCAATGCACTATTCTTAATTTTTCCAAGAGGCCTTTGATGGCGACTGGCAAAATTATATCTAATTTGCTGAAAATGGACAGTTTCCAAGTAATTTTTTTCCGACGGAGTTGTGTTAAAATTGAGATGAATGCTGTGATGAATTTTCTAGCCTCCGCAGAGACAATATCCAAGAAGATCTATTTAGGGGAGGGTCAGGTGAACTCTAACCTCTCAGCTGCCAGGAGATCACCTCCTCAGAGACCAGAAAATTCATCGCAGCCTACCTCTTGTTTTTAACACCCTTCCTGTAGACCCGTTTGTAGCATGTCGTAGAAAATTTGATGGAAGCTACCCCTTTTAAGCTAATGAGATGAAATTTGTCCATCACCATCAAAGGCATCTATCTTCTCATGGAAAAAAGTATTGTTCATTGCAACTGAAAGTGCCTCAGGCTTAGAACTCTTTGGTCTCCCCACATAATATGGGTATATTTATATGCTTTTAAAATCATACAAATCCAATTAATGTATGATGGTGATTGATTTAACCTAACCTCATCCGGGTAACGTTGTTTCAAGTTCTCCTGGATCCTTCGTCAAAACTTAGTTGATACTGAATTCAGTGAAATACTGAATTCATACATTACCACCTCTACAGACATGTCTTTTATTATATTTTATGTCTCTGGAAGTAGAGCCCAATGGGCTAATGAATAAATACAAGTGTAATAACGAACAAGCTCACCAAGAATATTTTACTAATGGCAGCCATATTGCTATCGATGCGTCGACAGGCCCGAAGTGCAGGTGGCCAGAGGTAGATGAACGCTGGGACCCATTGAATCGGTCCGACGAGGGCGGAGTCGCTCACCACTTGCATGAATCGATTCATGAAGTCCTGCATCTTCGGGTCATCGTGCGAGAATGTTTTGTCTGAGGGCCACATACGGAAATGGCATGACAACAATATTATCTAACATTTAGATTAAAGTATCTGTAGATTTGATCTTCAGACCGGCAGCCATTTTCCATATGATGTTGAGAACGGCAAGATTGAGACGAGGGCCAAAGTCTTGTGGCTTGTCCTTGTTCTCTTTGAAATATTGGCAGAGACCGAGTGCCGCGTCCTGAATCATGGAATCCAAGGCAGCCGTCTTTCCGAATCCGAAATCCCTCAAAACCCGCATGGTGAAGCGACGGTTGTCTTGCCACAGGCTACCTCCCGAGCATATGATGCCTAAGCCATGCCAAACGCATATAAATGAATTCATGAAAGCATTGACAATGCGACGATAAACGCGACTATCAAGCATCAACGTTAATATCCTTAACTGTAAATTCACTAACGCCATCTCTATTGAAGTCTTAGATTGAATTTTAATCGGACGAGATTTATCCCATTAGTTCGACAACGGTTTTTCTTGCATACAAAATAATGAACCTCATAGCCTTACGTCATGAAGCTTGCGAATAGCACTGTTCAAGTTGCGTGAGTAGCACTTATAAGTTGCCCTAAGTTCCATGAATTAGCCGTTTGCTTAGATTTCCCTTTCCCCTTAAGGTAATACCATGTTGCCTCTCGGCAGCATCGTAATTTACAGATCTCGACTATTAGGCAGATTTTAAAACTGATCGTTCCTGTTGATACAATAGTCGGGAGAGTGTATCATGAGGGGGAGTTTCCGCGAGTCCAAGTTCGATAGGGGGGTTCCAAAGTTCGATTGCCCATGTTCCTAATTTGAAAATATATCTTGATTTTTCGTTGTAACTATGCCGTTTGTATGAGAAGTGACAAGACTTAAGCGTAAGACATGACTTAGCATCATGACGCAGAAATTATATATATAACAAAAAAATCTGCTGGAGTCACGTTTGGAAGAAACGAATAGCCTTGAATTGGAAGAATACAAAATGTGAATCAGACCAAGAAATTGTTTGCAGTGTAAGCGGTGTTTTCCAGAGTAGAAGGTAAAGAGAAAATTAAAATAAGCTGAGCAAGTCCAGTGCAGTAGTGGGCCTCCTTTCGGTTAAATGGACCCTCGTTTTGTCACCTTATTGAACAAAATGCTATATCTTTCCGGTCCACGGTCACCAGAAAATTCATTTCTTAGTTAGATTTGGTAAACACAGACAGACGGTGCCTATGAGATGATGACGTGAGGATTGAGGGTTGCGCGTGGTGACTGGATCCATCGTCACGAAGACTGGTAGAGAACTGACAGCTCTGATTGCCGACAGACACAGCGGCCAAGGTCTGGGTCATACTGTTATGCATGACGTGGTCCAGATCCTCAAGGGCTCATGGAAGGGCTCAAGAAAGCAGATTGTTTCGCTGTGCCCCGAATGAATTCTTGATTTACCTAAGGTCTGTTTCATGTGGGGTGAGTTCAATCATTTTTCATAAGTCTGTTACCGATTTCGGTAAGGGTCTCGAACACCATATCGAAATTAAGAACATGAGGATGTATTACTAATTGTTCTCCTACAAGGGTTGCACGACTCCAGCTCAGGAAATATGGGGTATTCCCGATTCTCGGGCCGCATTTGCCACGTGATTGCCTTATCCCTTTCCTCATTGATCCGACGACATGGCCAGTAATTATTGTCAATATCATGACCTATGGCACTAAGATATGGGAATCGAACGTATACCATTGTCTGAGTACAGTGCGTGTTGGTACTTACTGATTAATAGGAATGCATAGATATGTGGATGATAAGGGGGAGTATGTTGATGGGGTACAAACATATGCAGTTCAAAATATTAGTGTTGTAAATAATGAAACGTTTTTCAAATCTTGTAGATTCCCCCTCTCGTGTAATTCTGTTTCTCCAGGCTGCTTCTGATAGAGATAATATATTTATGCCAAAGATTAGCTATCTACTCTACCAAGGTCAATAGCCTCTAGATGATAGCTTAAAGTGGAAGATAAAAGTACTGGTGGTCGATAAAGACTGTTGCCGACATATTTTTTCACTGTGGCATACCGAGAGAGCTTAAAAAATGTTTAATACTTACAATTTTAATATCCAAATTATTTTTCTTATTCAGTTTTTTTTTTCATATAAATTTTTAAAATCTCTACTTCTTTCGTATTCTGGAATAAGCGGGACCAAAATTCGGTTTAAAATTTGATGAACATACAAGTTTGACACGAAGGCCGTTCTTATATGTACCGTTATTTCCGAAAGAGATTTGTCGAAAGGCCACCGCATCAGGTCTGCCAGAGAATTCTGGTCGTCCGAAGAAGTCGCGCACCAATTCCCAGTTACCAAGCATGACAACCTGCTTGTGAAACAAGCTGACGGTGAGGATGTCCCCGTACTTCTTCCTCAAAGAGTCCAGTTTCTTGTGGAGGGGCCCTCCCAAGAGAAAGGGGACCGAGCCCAGAAATGGTACGCCCCATGGACCTACAATAGGCACAGAGAATAATGCAATAGGCATTTTCCTTGTCGTATTGCTCATAGTGAATTTGTTTATGCTGGTTGAGAAAATTACCTGGTGGGAGTTTGGACCAAACAAGGAGCTTTTTCACGAAGTCGTGCAAGAGATACACGATGATGATGGACACGAATATGAGAGTGAGACTCATCGTTATCCGTCTCACAGCGCGTGGAAAACTGGAGAAGGCTTTCCCACGACTGTGCCTCTTCAATGTTTATAGCTCTGTTGTCATAGGCTTTAATAAACAATCTGTTTTCCTTAGCTACAAAATGGCGTCACATAGAATACTTACGCCATGCATATTGAAACGGATCGGAACAGAAGGCAGTCTGAATCGATGCTTCGATCCATTAACCTTGCCTAAATGAGGCAACGAGGAATAAATGGAGCCATCTCTTCCTGGTTTTATAGACAATGGTCCTCAGCACTGCTTCGAAGTGCGCCGTCCCAGACCAGCGCCCGTCTGAGGATCACTCCGACCTCGATCAGGCGAATGAAGATAGAATGTGCAGTTCGGTCTCCTTCTTCTCACACCAAGGGCAGACGGAAATCCCTCCTACTCCTGTCTTTGTTTGCCACTTCCAGGTCCCTAACCTTAGCAGAGCAAAACCCCGTCTGTATCCTTTGTATCTTTCTAGATATTGTTCCGGACCAAAGCAGGTCTTCATTCTTTGCAGTATATTCAATGTTGGTTTAACTTCTATTTTTGCTCGTTGCTGCTGGAAGCTGATATCCATGCATCATCTACTTTTGCATTCCGTTAAAAACCAATTTCCTCCTGGTCCGAAATGCCACACATACGAGAATCCTAGCCGATCTAATATTCCTTTTATATATTTTTCCCAAGAGTCTTGGTTGCCCTATGCCCACTTTTTTTGCAACTCGTAACATTCTTTAACCATGGGGTGAGTATGAGATCTGACCCTAATCCAGTATTTGACCATCCTCCACCACTGTATGGACCTCATGTCACCTCTTCCGTGTTCGAGGAGTATGGCTGCGTTCGGGGTGCCTCTACTCACACCCGTAATACTCTTCAAGAAGGAAGTTTGCAGCTTTTATATTTCTTCGTGTTCCCGAGATCCCCTAATTTCCGTTCCATATAAAACTGTGCTGGTGACAAGGGTGTCGAACAGCATACGTGCGAGACTACATGGACTATTTGGATTTTTCTTTGCAAAGGTATTCAAGGAGTGGAGTGCTCCCTTACCTTTATTTTTCACATGACCGATGTGTTTGTTCCATTTCCCTGTGTGAGAGAGGATGATTCCTAAGTACGAGAATGAAAGTACTACTTCCAATGGCTCCTTACTGATGCCTTGTTACATAAGAGTATGCCTAGATCGTGGTCTGCAGGTATACAGAGACTAGGTCTAAGTTGAGGTCTGTAGGTATGACCCGGGAAAGATCACACCGACTTCTATTTGCAGGCGTTAGTTTTCGCTCTTTTCGACTTCGTTTCACAAGTGCGTGACAAATTTTAATATGTGGAGGTAAGTACTTGCTTCGTGTACACACTCGCTTGATTTTTGTAAGCATGGACCTTCTGGCAAGAACTTGCCTTGCATATCACGGCCTTATGCTCCTGGAGAGGAGAGGAAGGTGTTTACCCAATAAAGCCTGGGTAAGGCGCGGTTTGAGATAGTCTATGTATCGGGAAAAAGCCCACTTTCAGGATGCACAGCATAGGGGAAGCTAATCCTTTTTCATCCTTTTAACCCCTTGATCCCACCAGGGGCCTGTTCCTCCTCGCCTCTGCCAACCTTGAATATAAATCTAAATCTAAAGGGTCAGGGTGAAGAATAGCCTTTTTGCTTTTAGGCTGTTTTCTGACTGCTTTCAGACTGTTTTCTGACTGTTTTTAGATTTAGATTTAAGTTTAGCAGAGGAGAGGAACAGGGTATTGGACATTTTCCTGCCCTCATCCACCAAAAGTTTGTATTCCTCCCTCGAATTCAATGTTTTTTCATTGAATTCGAGTGCATAGTTAAGTGGAACAGGAGTAAATAATAAAAATATATTTTGCTTCTGCTAAGCTTCTTCTTTTTGTATGGCGTGTTTTTTTGTGGGCCCGGACAAGGGCCATTTGATGGAAGGTGGCTGTCGCTCATATGACGGGGAGGTCGGTATTTCGAGTATTTGACGTTCGATCGCCTATGTGATGACATTCCTTGTGTACCACGTTACAGGTTGGGCCGCGAAATTCTTGTCTTTGCAAGAACGAGAATGAGATAGAGTTGAATGTTCTGGAACACTCTGCAGTAAGGGGCTAAAATGGGGTAAATGATTCACATTCCGGTTAATTAATGTTTGTGACAGAGATTGCGCCATTGTTGAAGCTAAGAATAGTACTTTATTTGTATTTGACAGCAGAATCAAGGCGAGGAAAGTCAGTTACAGGGAAAACAGAAAGACAGATTTCACCATAAAAGCACAAAAAATAATCAATTGAATGAGTCTAGAGAAATATGAAACCCTAACTATTCCCCGGTATTTATCGATTCACCTGCAGGATGAACGTAGTGAACTTATTAATTGTCCACGCTTATCGTGGTCTGCTTGAGATAAGTAATGATTCCTGTCTCTAGCATTTCCAAATTTTTTCTTCCGAAGGCAGGTGGCTGCAGAAGATGAGAGCTATAAAATGTCATTACACACGTGCCCAGTGATATTGACGAGTCGCTTTCCTAATTTAACTGAGCGACAAATTAGGGAGAGAGATAATGAGAGCACATTGCAAACTGTATCCGCGAGTATAATACCAATGATTTCGAACATAGAAATCAATCAATCGTGATTTCCACGAAATGAGTTGATTGCAAAGAAGTATTGAACATCAATCTTATTCCTGCGTGTTGCATATCAATCATTCCCATTCTACTACTTTCTCTCCTCGACGAGGAATTGGAAAGGCTTGGGAGAATTGATGATGAAGCTGTCGACGCTCTCGGCTTTTGGATGAGGATGTCCCGTCGTAGTCAGAAATGTGAGTTTTTGCATGAAGATGGTCACGAACAAGAAAAGCTCCATGCGTGCCAAGGATTCACCCAGACATTGACGCTTCCCTGTTACACGAGAATAGTAAGGGAACCATACTGTATCTTGAGCCATGACCTTCATCGGATAGAAAAGGACATACCAAGAGCAAAAGGGAGAAAGCTGGGAACTTTGGTCTTCAAAGATCCGTCGGAATTGAGAAATCTTCCAGGATCAAACTTTTCTGGGTCCGGCCAGTAATTGGGATCCGAGTGACAAGACCATATGTTCGCCATGAACACCGTCCCCTATTAAACCGGCAGCATCATCAAACCTCCTGAAACAAGTGGCTCCACTGCTGCGCATCCAAAGCAATGAGATAACCTTGGGAAATCGGTATCCGCCGAATTCCACGTCTTCAGTGGCAGCATGACCCACGCCGAGTGGGACCAGGCGCGCCAGGCGCTGCACTTCCATTATGAATGCTTCAGTGTAGGGCATTCTGTTCCGTTCGTCGAGAGGAGGAAGTGAAAATAAAATTTGTACGCCATTACGTGAGGTGTAAATATGGAGAAAAAATGTAAATTGCTCCGAATTGGAACAAAGCAAAATGACGGTAACAAAAATTATGAACATGAACCTGTTTCTCTGAGACAAAACCTTTAAAGGGAGACATGCATCAGATCCCTTTAACTTAGTCTGATCTCACAATGGTCCTCTATGTGAATTCATTTGAAGGAGATTATCTTGTTCCCATAGACGCCCATGGTGAAACCAGGCCAGTTTAAAGTTAAACGGATCTTGTGCATGTAGCTCAAAATGGGAAATAGGCTGTATCCCAACTGGAGGGGCCACACCTTAACGACCTGGGCTTAGCCGAGCTTTTCGTCTCGAGGGGGAGGGGGATGTCGGGGATTTAATAATCCTGCCCCCGGACTTTCGGATAGAGCCCTATATCTGAACCTGATATGACATACTGAAATGGAGTTGCGAAGTCTCTTGTTAGTTTAGTTTAGTTTAGTTTCGACTTAAGTTAGTTCATTTCGGTTTGTTTATTTTTTTTTGGTTCATAATATCCTAACAATGAAGTGAACCCTTTCTGGACGAGGGGCACTTTGAGCCTCTTGCGAGCAGGCAGGAATTAGCGCCGAACCTTTTCTCTGTGGCCTCTCTAGTTGTGGAACAGCCATAAAGGCTTCAATAAAAGCACTTCAAAGACTACTTGGGAAGTTTCCTTTGAAAGTTCCACGTCAGAGTCTTGAGTCAATCTTACTCAATCTTACGTCAGTTGGCAATATCTTGAAAGAAAAAAGATTTCAGTGACCTCTCCATTTTTTCTCATCTAGGAGCAGAAAAAAAAGTACTGTATTGGGAGGGTCAATATGAGATCAAACCTGTCTCGATCGTTGAGGGAAGGAAGTCTGTCGCGTCCGACAACGTTGTCAACTTCTTCTTGTATGTACCGTTATTTCCAAAAGAGATTTGTCGAAAGGCCACCGCATCAGGTCTGCCAGAGAATTCTGGCCGTCCGAAGAAATCGCGCACCAATTCCCAGTTGCCGAGAATGACAACCTGCTTGTGAAACAAGCTGACGGTGACGATGTCCCCGTACTTCTTCCTCAAAGAGTCCAGTTTCTTGTGGAGGGGCCCTCCCAAGAGAAAGGGGACCGAGCCCAGAAATGGTACGCCCCATGGACCTACAATAGGCACAGAGAATAATGCAATAGGCATTTTCCTTGCCGTATTGCTCATAGTGAATTTGTTTATGCTGGTTGAGAAAATTACCTGGTGGGAGTTTGAACCAAACGAGGAGTTTTTTCACGAAGTCGTGCAGGAGATACACGATGATGATGGACGCGAATATGAGAGTCACACTCATCCTTATCTGTCTCGCATCACATGGGGCACTGAGGAAAGAATTCCCACGACCGGGCCTCTTCAGTGTTGCCACAGGCTTTGATAATAAAAAAACTGGATTCTTGAGAGATAAAATGGTGTCCTATAGAACAATTGCACCATGCATATTGAAACGAATGGAAATAGAAGGCAGTAAGAATCGATGCTTCGATCCATTGACCTTGCCAGAATAAGGCAACGAGGATTAAATGGAGCCATCTCTTCCTGGCTTTGTAGACAGTGGTCCCCAAAACTGCTTCTTTTTGCGCTGTACCTAACCAGCGCACTGCTGAGGTTCTCCTTGATTTCGATCAGACGTTCAGTATCGTTGTTCGAGGTACTGTACGACTTTTTCTTGGGATGACATAACTGTTTTGGGGGTGGCGGTTAGAAATATATATAACATATTCGGCGGAACTCCTTCCGCCAACTGCGTTCGTACCTGGCTCAAGCAAGATACAAAATTATGTCCTTTCTTGCGATACCAAACTCGAGATTGGCACTCAATGGATTATTGAGGTACGACTGCTTGACTGATGCAGTAGTGCGAAAAATCTTCCCTTGACGGAACGGTCATAATTTGCGCCTTTCGATGGAGTATTACACGTTTGATTTCTTGGAAGGGCAAGTGCACATATTGGTCACTGACACCGGTCAAACTGTTCCTTCAAGGGAAATTTTGGTACTGTTGCATCAGTCAAATAGCCATATCTCAATAATCCGTTGCGTGCCAGTCTCGAATTTGGTATCCTTAGAAAGGGCATAACATGTGTTTTTGAATAAATTAATTGAACGAAGAATTCCAGAGGTGGCATGTCGGTTTTCAACACTGAACATGATGAAACCGTTCGGTCACGTGGAATTTCTTGTTTTATCTTTGAAGGATATTGCCTATAATCAATTGAAAGATGGCGATGTAGCAATTAAAATGACACATGAATGAAGCTTCTATCTTAATTAGAAGAGAATTTATTGCAGAAGCAGTTTCACAATTCCCGTAAGTTCCCGTAATTCCCCCACAGGGAGCCAAAAATTGGCGCCAGTCAAATGCATATATCAGGCGATTGGTGAGAGATATTTAAAAAAAATTGGCTGAAATTGGTTTCTTTAAATCGATTCCGCTACATGTATGACTATTTTCGTCCAATTCGGTGCTGGTCGAGCTTACGCTCTGGTCGAATTGGCGTGGAATGACCCACAAATTAATAGCGTGGATATTTGCATGGACATTGCCTCCAATTTTAAACTGCCTTCAAAGTTTAAAGTAATTCTTGGAAGTCATCTGAAAATCAGCGCGAATAAATTTTCAGTTTTAGATAGTTTGAACCTTGGAACCAAAGTATCTTAAGAATGAGGATAATTCTTCTTTTTTCTTTGCACAGATCTTTCCAAACTACTGTGAAAAATGACAGCCAAATCATGCGCGAATGTCTTGATTCTCCTTTGACCAAGAACGATTTGACTGAGACCACGCCGAAGAATCATGCAGCAGTCGACCGCGTTTCTCCTGCACCCCGCCAACGACCTCGAGCTACTTACCTTCCTCTAGGGTGTGATGGAATGACCCACGATTCAGATGACACCTAAATCACCTTTCGTGGTGAACCGGTTACCGAGTAGTGGGACTAATTCCTGTTATTGTGCCTAAAATGGCCAGCAAACGACAATGGTCAATGAAACTCCTCCTCTCCTGACCACCATCTACTTCACTGGAAGCTCGGCCATGGAGGGTCAAAGCTACGGTTGTCACGATAGGTCGATGCATTGATGGTTGGAGGTATCGATAATTTTTCGAACGTCGCGACATATCGGCAAATTTTTTAAATGGAAATGTCCGATTGTATCGAGACGAGTATAGAACAATACAATCCGTTCGGACGGGGAATGGAAAAGGCGGCGTGACCCGTATGGGCCATGATAATTTCTTATCATGATCAAATTCAGCAAATACTGGGACTGACTATATGAAAGGCTGGAAGGAAAAAAAAAAACTTGGAATCGGAGACAGGAAGCGGGAAAGGAGAGAGAGGATCGACAATTTTTTTTCCTGTTCGTCTTTGACTTGGTCTCATCGAGTGCATTCTGGGAAAGTGGACTGTTCTTTTACTCACTTGATTTCGAAAATTACATTAGTTAGTCCCTCTCTCTTCCTGACTTTCTCTTAATTAAATATGCAGGCTTACATTTTTTAATGTTTAACGAGCTCTGGGGTATTTTGGATGACACACCAGATTCGATTAACTTTAAACTGATTCTTTTTCATAATGAGCATCTATGGGAAATAAGTTTATCTCTGTTAAACTGATTCCCATTGGGGAGCAATGTGAGATCAGTTTAGATTAGCTAAAACGGATACGGTGCATGTCACCCTTGACCACTTAAGGTGAACCTAAAGCGAATTTTTTAAACATGGACGTCGCTTGAATCTAGGGCTGTACCGATGTGTCAGCAACCGCAGGTATGTCACCATGTGCAGGTTTCCTATCTGCCAGTGCCGATATAAAAAAAAAAACCGTGTAGAACGAAGAAAAAGATACTAAAAAACATGGGTGAACGACCTTGGCAACTGATTCTGAACGGCAATAAGAAAATACTAGGCTGGTCCTGATGCATCCATGGATGAATGGATGTCACTTTCGATAGTTGGAGACATGGAGAGGCTTCATTACTCGTTGGGAAGGTCACACCTTCCCCCGCATCTTCCAATCACAAGCGTGAAATTATGAAAGAGGGATAGGGGTCCTCACCCCGATCGAGGCAAGAAACGACGGACGTCAAACCTTCGCCCAAACGCAGCGAGAAAATATTGACTCCTCCAGGACCCCAGGATGCATCGATAAACTATCGATAGTTCAGGTCGATGCATTGATGCTTTGAAACCTCCCATTGTGGCAGCCCTAATCGAAACTGGCTGGAACTTGTGCTGTGGCATAGGTAGACATTATGAACCCCAACGCCTGGATCACGGAGAGGGAATGCAGACCTTTACACAAGCCATGAACGCGTTCTTGCAGTTCCAGACAGATACTCCAGGAAGGTGAGAAAAGGAGAGGGATTCACATTCCATTTATTTCATATTTGTGACAAAGATAGCGCAATTGTTAGAGCCAAAAACAGTACTTCATTTACATTGGACAGCAGAATCAAGGCATGGAATGGAGCAGGAAAGAGACAGAATACAGATTCCTCAATTGAAGCACAAAAAATAATCCATTCAAAGGGTCTAGAACAATTCAACGGACGAAGTTATTACCGGTAATTATCGATGGACGCAGTTTACTTTTTCTTGCTTGCACAGCATGGAATATTTGGAATGAGAAAGGAATATTGTCTCTAACGAAGGCATGAGTTAAATGACTTCGTAAGAAAGACATATTACTCAAGAAAGATTCAGAGCATTACAACTCCATCCAGTGATATTGACAAGTCTTTATGCTGCATGACGAATATAATATCAACTCTATCGAATATGGAAATTAGTCCATTATTGTCTTGACTTCTGCGAAGAAGTATTGAAGGATATCAATATTTTCCCAACGAGCTGCATATTGATCATTCCCATTCTACTCCATTCTCTCCTCGATGAGGAATTGGAAAGGCTTTGGAGGATTCAAGGCGAAACTGTCAACGCTCTCGGCTTTGGGATGAGGACGTCCCGTCGTGGTCCGAAATGTGAGTTTTTGCATGAAGATGGTCACGAACAAGAAAAGCTCCATGCGTGCCAAGGATTCGCCCAGACATTGACGCTTCCCTATTGCACGAAGTGCAGTTAGGAAACCATACTGCATCATGCATCATGACCTTCTGTCGGATAGAAAGGACATACCAAGGGCAAAAGGAAGAAAACTGGGAATTTTGGTCTTCAAGGTCCCGTCGGAGTTGAGAAATCTTCCAGGATCAAACTTTTCCGGATCCGGCCAGTACTTGGGATCCGAGTGACAAGACCATATGCTCGCCATGAACACCGTCCCCTATTAAACCGGCAGCATCATCAAACCTCCTGAGACAAGTGGCTCCAGTGCTGCGCATCCAAAACAATGAGATCACCTTGGGAAATTGATAGCCGTCGATTTCCACATCCTCAGTGGCCGCATGAGTCACGCCAAGGGGTATTAGGCGTGCCAGGCGCTGTACTTCCATTAGGAAGGCTTCGGTGTAGGGCATTCTGTTTCGTTCGTCGAGGGGAAAAAAACATGATAACTTAGAAGACTACAAATCGTAAAGAGGGAAACGTGCAGACAATTGAATGACGTAAATAAAGAGAAGAAATATAATCGAATACGTTTATAAAGAAGCAAAGCGAAGGTGACGAAAATTATGAAAAGAAAACGAATTCTCTGGGACTAAACTTGAAAATCATTATTGAGCAGCGATTCCAACCGAAAACATATTCGCGATATGATTAAGTGGTTGTGAAAGCCTCTAGAACTCAGCACTATTTTGAAGTGCACTGTCGCGAATTCTGCGTCATTAGAATCCTAAATTAAAGACATCCGACATATAATGATTCATCCTGAAAGAAGTCAACTTGCGCAACTTTGACTCTTTATGGTCAGCCGTTTTTCAGTGACAGTTTTCTGCCTAATGGGGAAAAAACCGCATTAATTAGGATGATCAGTCTGGCGGCAAACCTGTCTCGATCGTTGAGCGAAGGAAGTCTGTCGCGCCCGACGACGTCGTCAACTTCAGCCTGAAGTTTCCCCTGAATTTCAGGGTGACAGAGGAGGAAAAGGACGCACCACCGAATCGTGTTGGAAGTCGTCTCGCTTCCAGCGATGAACAGATCCGAGATGTTCACTCGCAATTGGAGTTCTATGGGGAGTAGAAATCACTCCGATTTGTGATCATTCCTTTCAAACATTTTTACTATTACTAATTGCAGTCCTGTTACCAGAAAAATTTGGGTTGATTTCTCCTCGTGACTTCTGCTGTTCCATTTCAGTGAGGTAGGCGTCGATGTAGTCCTTTGCTCCGCTGGACGAAGGCAGATCTCGCTTGTGTTTTCTCACCTCTTCCTAGATTGTTCACAGATTCAGAAACTACTAAGCGCATATGTAAATGGAAGCACCAAATAATAATTTCTCTTTGTGTCTTTGCAATATTATGTAGACGGGAAATGTAGACAACGATTCCTTGAAAGCAAGTGAAGGAGATCTCCCAATCCGGTTTCTATTTTCTGGAGCATGAGGACTGCGAGAAATTGTCAAATTGTATTTGCTAAAAGTTGCTGATGCTGAGATGATGAATGGCAAATAATCCTATGAAATGCTTGGGTGAAACTAAAGAAACTAGTGTGGTCACCTGGGAGAGACCTTTAGATATACGCCCTCAAAATGTCCTCATATTTTTTTTAAATCTCCGTTCTTTCAGGTCGTGCAAATGAGACTAAGAGTTATCAACATTATCAGCCCTTCTCGGTCCAATGCAGGATGAAGGCCTTCCCAAGAAGCTTCCGCTTTTCCCGGTCCTCGGATGTTCGTTTCCACGTTGGTCGAGGGAATTTCTTCATTTCGCCAATCCATCTCGTTTGCAGGCGTCGATTACGTCTCTTGTTATCCCTTGGTATCCAGTTGAGGATTTCCGTCGTCCGTCGCTGGTCTTTTCTTCTTGCAATGTGGCCATCCCACTGCCATTTGAATTTTTTCGTTCTTTCGATGATGTCGCTCAACTACATCTGTGCTCCGACCCATTCCTTCTTTTCCCTTTCTTTTCTCGTGACTCGCAACGTGCACCTCTCCATGCTGCATCGAGTCGTCTGGAGTCTCTTTAGCATTTTTGCCGTCAGTGTCCATGTCTCACATCCATATGTGAGAAAGTGGAGTACACATGGGTCGAAGACTTTCCTTTTGAGGCAGATAGGCAGGTCGCCCTTGAAGATCGAGTTGAGGCGTCCGGAAGCGCTCCATCCCATCTTCACTCTTCTCTTGATTTTTCCTGCAATTCTTTTGTCTGAAGATGTTTGCTCTTCTAAGTAGATGTAGTTGTCAACTTGTTGAAGCTTTGTGTCTTCGATTTATTTGGGTCTGATATGTTTGTTGAACATGACTTTTGATTTGACAAGGTTCATCTTGAGGCCTGCGTTTTTGCTGGCTTCTGCGGGTTCCTTCACTCGATTATCTAGTTCTTCGGGTGTAGATTCGAAGATAATGATGTCGTCGGCAAAGCGCAGGTGGCTCGGGTAGGCTCCGTTAATCCTGATTCCTTTCTTTTCCCAGTCAAGGATCTCGAAGACTTATAGCAAGAATTTTGGGGGGATAGTGTCACCCTGGCGAACGCCTTTTTCGATCTCGAACTTCTCCGTGTCTTGATGTAGTCGGACAGATGCTGTCGCCTTGTAGGCCTCGTAGACACCTATGTCGGCCTTGATGAGACCAACATAGGTGTCCTCGATGTTCTGCATCTTCAGCGCTCTGAACATCGATGTGGTGGTGAGGGAATCGAAAGCCTTTTCGTAGTCGATGAAACCTAGGCAAATTGGCATCTCGTACTCCTCGGCTCGTTCCAAGAACTCTTTGACTATTTGGACTACTTTGACTATTTGGATGTGATCCATGGTGCTGAACCTACTACTGAAGCCGGCCTGTTCTCTCGGTTGGGCGAAGTCAAGGGCTCCTTGGAGGCGATTGCTAGGTACTTATATAAAAAATTTTACAGGAAGAGTAATAAACTGATGAGTCTGTATGGATTTCTTGAGGTCTTCTCAGTCCCCTTTCTTGTGAAGGAGNGCATCGGTTTTTCAAAACAAAAAAATCAAAATTCACATTTCCGGACCCGTTTGGAAAAGATAATTTTGCTTTGTCTGGTGACGACACAAATTCATATATTCACAAAACCTGCCATAATTTTGAAAGTCCATGACATACTGATTCCTTATTCGCAAAAAGCATCGCCCTAGACTAATTCATTCAAATTTGGGAGGATTTTGAAAATATGGGACAAATACGTCCCTTGGTCCTGAAAGGGTTAAGACGGGACGGCTGAAAGTTGTAAAAAATATTTTGACCCATGCGCCCAGAAACGAGAATCGAACTTAATCATACTTGGGTAAATTACGTTAGCATATTTCGTATACGGTTATCAACGGACGGTACGAGGATGCATAGCTGTGCTGATATTGGGCTATGTTGAGGTGAAGATTAAAATTTATTTTAAAACGAAGAATAATTTCTAAATATAATTTTCCACGAGTGAATCTGAGGGATGGGATATCCTCTTCTTTGAAAGGGGAAAATGACTGGGAATCTCCGAATATTTCATCATCGACGACAACAAAACATATATCAGGTTGTAAAGGTGAAATTTAGACATTTTCCAGAAAACAATTTATTGACAATTAACAACGACTAGAGTGCAGTCTTGCGTCAATGTATCTGTTGTAGGTTCGCGATAAGCACTCACGCCCACAATCCCCACTGGTCACTCTACTTTTGGTCACTCTACTTATACACCTACATAGAAAGTTCTAACATTTTCCAGATTTTTCTAGAAAAAATCGAAATGTCTAAATTTCACCTTTACAACCTGATATAACTGACAGGCCTTGACATCGCCCGAAGACGTAAAGAGCTAAAACAGGTGGAAAATATTGATCCTTGAGCGACACGTGTCGGCCCCTACCGCACAGCTTCCCTCACTGCCTCTGCCGAAACCCGAAGCATCTGTGGCAGAACCTGTCGGAGATGGGTATTGAATTCCCTCACTGAAGCGACGGCCCCATCGGTCGAGATCATTTCCATGGTGTCAAGTCAATTACTTTCTTCCACCCACTCTCACCCTTTCTCCCATCCTGCACCTGACTTGTCATCTGAAAATTTCCCCTCCGTTTCCTAGCCATTTGCTCAGATATCTCGAGGATACGACGTATAACGTCAATACTAATACCATAATTATTCTCAAGGCGACAAATTATATATAGTCGTCTCTTCACCGATAGAGCGATGACTTCCTCATCCATTTTACACCTACTGCTCAATGTCAGAGTGTTGCTGATGCAGCAGGAAAAGAACGAGACAAGGCCAAGGGAGTGCGAGACCGGTGCCCCAAATACTAGAAAGTCTTGGGGCTCGGGATCGGGGCGGACGACCCTCTTTCCCATCCTGGCCTCCACAGCTCTTTTTTTATTATTAAGGGTTGTGATTGGTTCCTTGTGTACATCTGTATCTCAGACATTCTCAGATTTTTTTTCTTAATCAAAGAGATCTTCATTCAATAACCTTCAGTTGGCTGTGGAAGAAGGTAAGATTGATGCTCGAAATAGGCTGTTAAACCTGATGACTCTTTCATCCTCTTTTTAATATTAATCCTCGTCCTCACTTTTTTCATATCCTGGAATAAACAGGGTCCCACGCGGGGTTAAAAGCAGTCGCATGAAGTACTGACGTGGAGACTGTGCTTATACGAGTAGGTACCGTTTTTTCCGAAAGAGAGTTGTCGAAACCCCACCGCATCAGGTCGGCCGGAGATCTCCATTCGTCCGAAGAAATCGCGCACCAATTCCCAGTTGCTAAGCATGACGACCTGTTTGTGGAACAAGCCGAGGGTGTAGATGTCCCCGTACTTCTTCCTCATGGAGTCCAATATCTTGTGGAGGGGCCCTCCCAGGAGAAAGGGGATCGAGCCCAGAAATGGTACACCCCATGGACCTGAATTGGACATGGAGAATGATTTTCCTTGTCGCATTGCTTAATGGGAATTTTTTTTAAATGCTGGTTGAGAAAATTACCTGGTGGGAGTTTGGACCAAACGAGGAGTTTTTTCACGAAGTCGTGCAGGAGATACACGATGATGATGGACGCGAATATGAGAGTGACACTCATCGTTATCTGTCTCGCAGCACATGGAGCACTGAGGAAGTATTTCTCCCCGACCGAGCCTCTTCACTGTTTTCATTGGCTTCAATAAACAAGCTGGCTTCGTGAGTTACAACATGGTGGCTCGAAGAACGATGTTATAGAGTGCACTCTACCAAACCAGCTCAAGGCGGAGGATCACTTCAGTCTCGACATTCGGTATCACCAGGGGAAAGTCATACAGGGGTTGAAATTCTCAGCGCACTTATGCAATACGCATGCGCTATTAAATCATCTATTGTTTTTCACTCGAATTAGACATTTTTTCACTCGACTTCGACAACGGTGCATGGTGAGGGTGATATAGGGGATCGACGCAGAAACTAGGAGTTAAGTGCAGATGTCGTGACATTGGCGAC
Source organism: Darwinula stevensoni (assembly GCA_905338385.1). NCBI lineage: Eukaryota > Metazoa > Arthropoda > Ostracoda > Podocopida > Darwinulidae > Darwinula > Darwinula stevensoni. The sequence goes on along the minus strand of CAJPEV010002307.1, from coordinate 5,916 downwards.
AACAATGATGATTAATTTCCTGCTGAAGAGAGGGAAATCAATATGAACCTTCCCTAATACACAATATATTGAAATGATAATTTAATGTCGTAGTGAAAAACTAGGCTTTCGTGTCACCCATTACTGTTTTCCTTAATATTTCAATAAAACAGACGAAGTTTTGGGCATCGTTCCTGGGTTCTGAAGTATCGTTCCCCACGCCGTTGGGAAAGCCGATGGGAAATTGAACCTTTTTATCTAAATAGACTGCAACGAAGGTCTCCCGTTGGCAACATGGCTATGGATGCGGTTCATCGTTTCCAGTTCGATTCGTATGAAAAAGCCTAAATATTCGAAGGAAAGAAAGATGTCGCTAGTCACCAGGGGCACCTGCGCCCTCGCCTCTCTGAATACCCCTCGCTTCGGTGTCTTAGTCGAGTGAAAATTTGTCTAACTGAAGTGAAAAACACTGTATTTCACAAAACCTGACGGTCACGTGATTACCTTCCGAGCTCTCGCGGCGGTAGGTTCCTCTCTCGCTCCCTCTAGCATTCATTCCACTTTAACGGTTTCGTATTGAAGAAACAGATGCACTCTGACTATGTTGTGGGTTTCCTCTCGATTAATTTGACTTTTCTAAATATCAAAAGGGCCTTTCTCACGTAATAACAACTGAAGGTGGACTCGGAAGAATGGGAAAAAGCAGTGGCCTTGTCTTGTACATGGCAGAACTCTCTCTCGAGGAGGGAGTTCATTTGCATACATTTTGCCTCGTAGGACTTTTTCAGCATCAGAATCATGAGTCAAGGAGCGGCAGATGCTCGGAGGAAGAGAAGAACCAAGAAGAAGTATCACTCTTAGGCCATCGACTCATGGGAACATTGCAGAACTCAAATTTGAATGATGAAATGCTCCGTCTCCGAGAAAATAGGAAATGAAGGACTTTCTTGGGGCACCAGCTGTCCCAAGCCGGCCTCTGGGTCATTATATTTGTCTCTCTATGAGCGATTTGCAATTCTCTCTACTTCATTTTACAATCAGTCTCACAAATTTTTACGTAATTATGCTTTCACGTATTGGTAGATACTAAATAGTCGGACAAAACAAATGGAAAATTAATAGCAGGGCAGACCGCGTCGCACTGACGCAGTCGTCGTTTTTCGGGGGCTACGGTCGGCTTTTGCAATTGGAGAAAATCCGGCTGCGCGAAGGAGCATAGGTGCGCTCCGAGACTAGCTTCTCTCTTCTTCGCGTCCTGTGCTCGCCGCGTGTCTTGGGTGTCACCGTTCGAGGAGCGACTTAGCTGTCTCAGCCTTGTCTGTCTCACAGCACGTGGAATGCCGGCGGAGTCTTTCATACGACCGAGTCTCTTTAATGTTTATGGCTCTGTCGTCATCAGCTCTAATAAACAAACTGCCTTCTTGAGCTACAAAACGGCTTGTACCTAATGAAGCCTGGGTAGGGGAATCGAACCTCAACGGCACGCGGACGCTCTGCCTAATAGGTCATTTCCGCTTATTAAAAGGACGTGTCGTGACCTCGGGGCCTTGCGAAGGAGCCGATGCAAATCCAGACGTACGTGACTGCATGAGCTTCACTTCACCCCCATCTTCTGTCGATTCTCGTCCTCATCCACCCACGGATTTCAATTCTTACGAGCTGTTTATGCTCAGTGGTCGCATTGTTTCAAAATGCGGACGGTTTCGTTCTACTTCACTTTGGAACGAGTAAGATACCAAGTCTTTCGACGCAGTGCTTATTGGAGTACAGATTTACAAATGTTCAATCTTGAGTGCTTGCATTTAAGATTAAACTGAAGATTAAATTGAAGCTTGCGCGCTTGACTCCTCCCAGCTCATTTTTATGCTTCCTTCCACCAGATGTCTCCAACGTCATGCAACCAGCGAATACCAATGTTTGGCAACCGTCAGTATGGCACCATCTGCCACCGGTGCCGTTATGCAAAGAAGACCGTGTAGAGCGAAGAAAAAGATAACTGCTTGAACGGGCTTGGCAAAAATTAGGGCTATCTTGATGCATCCATGGATGAATGGATGTCACTTTCGATAGTTGGAGGCATGATAGGCTTCATTACTCGTTGGGAAGGTCACTCATTCCCCCCCGCATCTTTCGATCACAAGCCCTGCAAATTCCACCATATTCGCGTTGACAGGAATAATTTCTGCCGCTCTTTGAGATCAATAATGAAGTTCGGCGAGTTAAGCAATCGAGTTGGACAATCGGTGAATTTGCGAGTCGGCGAGATGATAGGGAACCCCTAAGACTGTGCCATGTAACGGCCTTTCCCTTCTCTCCAAGAACGAAACCGTATGTGCGAAAATAAATTTATTAGACTCTTGGATACAATGGTCAACTCAAAAGTTGCTCAGTATCTCGGCACGTACAGGACTTGCTCTCCCTTCTCCTCGCTGCTGTCCCCAGCGTACTTCCCCTTGCCCCCGTACTTGACCTGGCCCTCGTACCTCACGACCGGGCGGTAGCCGTAGGCGTCAGCCTTGTACGTGACGATCTGCGTCCTCCCGTCGGGGAGCTTCACTCTGTATTCGCCCTGGGTGTCCTTTCCTTTCCTCTGCTCGGCGTGGCTGTAGTAATTTCCACTCTTTGCGTCGGCCACTCCCCACTTGAAGTTATAGTTGGGCTCCTGGAACATAACAAATCGGGTTTTATTTTCAGCATTCTTCCACAAGTTTTTTTTTCCCAGATGCCAGAAACTCCCGATACAATTTTTATAATTATCTACATGTACTCACTGACCAGAAATGTATAGAAAGAAAACTCACGGTGTGGTAAGCTTTCCCATACTCAGAAGATCCATATTCGTTCCCACCCCGGGCCTTGCCATAGTACACAACAGCCTGCTCTTCGTCCGACTCCTCGGAGGACTCATCGCCCCCATGGGCCTTGCCGTAGGGGACGACGTTTGGTTGCGCCTCGCCGCCGTGAGATTCCTCGGAGGAATCGCCGCCCTCCCCCATGCTGACGACCACGGAGGAACCTTGTCCTTGGTACTTGTAGCCCTTGTGGCCGTCTGCCGTTGCCATGCCCAAAAGACACAGCGCAACCAGTACCTGCTGCAGGATTGTAAAACTCGGCTCGACTCATCCATGAAGTCTATAAATTATCGTACGAGGGCGGGCTAAAAAGTTCTCAGCCTAACTAGGGTCGTTCGATATACCTCCAACAAGTGTCCGTTTCAAGTTTCATTGAAACACTAGCTTTTCTTTTCCTTATCCCAAGACCGGCCTATTGAACAATTTTAATGTTATATATTGCATGTTCATACATACTTTCGTTCACCTGCCCTATTATATACGTAATTATGAGGAACTCGAGGATATTGTCTATGAACTTCGCAGCATTGCTCGAGAAGGAAAATGAAAGATGAACTCACATAAAAGGCCATTACGAATGCTGTCGGGAAAGTGAGGAAAGGACAGAAGACTGAAGCAAGGGAAGAATCCGACTGAGTTGCCGGCGTAACCGGCCGGTCGTCTTATATATTCGACAGCCGCGCATAATTTTCCAGAGTAGTCAATGTCGACAGGGACCGGAATCCGCGACGGCAAAGTGTCAGGGTCATTCACTAAATCACATAACGTCAGGGCTAGGTCCAACGAAGCTATACTACAAATGTCCCTGTACAAGTACACGTTTCTAATATGCATTTGAATCTATTTCAGTTTGAGTCTGATTCTAAGTCAATGTCGTGAAATAAATACTAATAAACGTCCTTTCCATCAATACCAACGACAGTGACCTGCATGTTCCAGTTTGGAAAATATTGCAGTTTCGAGTGACTTATGTGACACCCGGCACGTATAGATGGAGTGCCATGCGCCAGATCCGTTCAACTTTAAACTGATCCGGTTTCATAATGGGCGTCATTGGGAATGGGATTATCCCCGTCATACCGGTTCCCACAGAGGACCATTGTGAGATCAGATTAGTTCAAACAGATCTGGTGCGTGTCACCCTTCATGTTTTAATTATTGTCTTCGAAGTTCCAATCAAGAAAGTCTTGGGTTAAAAATATTTCTTCCAGAAAGTTCCAAATTTCCCAATAACTTTGTGGAAAGGACATTACGGAAAGACTCTTTCACCATGTAATCGAAACAAACGTTCGATGACTTTCTCCTGTTGCAGAACGAAGTTTCCACACACTTATGTCGTTTGGGGAGAAACTGGCCTCCGAGGATGGTGTTGGCAGCAGTACTCGCTGTTTATCCAAGATAAACAACCTCTGTTCGACCCATCACAGAGAATGCGACTGACACCGTGACCTTGTCTGAGTGATGCTGCCTTCATTCTCGTGAGTTTAATCATACTGGACCGTTTCATCGCTCGTTAGATTTGATTGAATTGTGTCAATACGGCATTATAGCCTGAGCCATAGCATTTTTAGGCTGGAGGATCCTTTTTCTTCCCCCTCTCCGAACAGGGTGGGCCTGTCTGTATACCTCTAGGTCCGCAGGTTTATTGGAGCGTTCAGAAAGTCCTCCTTTGTACTTGATATAGTTTCCTCAAGCATGCTATAATAAGAAAAAAGACCCTCCACAGTCTTCCATTCCAGTATTTATGAAAATTTAGCTGTAACACAGAGCAGGCCTTTTAGTTTTGCCTCCTCATCATGCTTTACAAGCAAGTTCGGATGATCGTTGTATATATGTATGAATGATGTATAAACTAAAAAGAAATAATGCGAAATGCATTATTTCCCACACCTCCCTTACTCCTCTCACAAACCCGGGAGCGAGCGTCTTTGCTCCCGGCGAGGAGAAGGAAGGTGTGTACCCAATAAAGCCTGGGTAGGGCGCGGTTGGGGAATCGAACCCCAACCTCCCGGACGGCACGCGGACGCTCTGCCTGTAAGGCCGTTTCCGCCGGTTAAAAGAAGGCGTCGCTTGATGGATGGATGTAGGAAACGCGGCGCAGACGTAGCCTCGGGGTCATGCGAAGGAGTCGACGCAAAATCAGACGTGTATGTCTTGGGTTTGTTTCTCCCATTCGTCTGTCGAGTCCCATCCTCACCGGATACATCCATGGATTCCGATTATTATTTCTCAGTCCGTCGAATGTTCGATGAAACTTTCCTCCATTCGCCACCGTTCTGCCTGTGCAAATGAGAATGCGAAACTGCGTCATTCCAAATGGGCATCCATTATTTTGCTTCATCTTCCGTGTAAGAGTCTTGTTCATTCATCGTGTCAATGGTTAAGTCCCACGATGCGATTGGTTTTCGTTAAAGTTACTTGTTTTCTTGAAATGGCGAAGCTGGAAACTCAAGCGGATGGGGAAATCGTTCCAACAAGACCTAGTTTTTTTGCTGCTTCGTCGTGACCAATTTTTTGTAAGCATCGATATATTACCCACTGCGTGGGTAGAGCTGCTTCTCAGTGTGTCCATAATTGTGTTGACGGGCACAAGGAATTTGGAATTTCATAATTCCTTTTCTTCATCTGCCGGTGCCGATATCCAAAGAAGACCTTGTTGTAGAAAGAAAAAGAGAGGGAAAAATCCTGCTTGAACGAGCCTGCCAACTGATTCTCAAAGGCAATAAGAAAAAATTCGGGATGTCACTTTCGCATGGTAGGCCTCATTACTCATTCCGAAGAGTTACATCTTCCTCCCGCATCCAGCGAACATAAGTGTGAGTTGATGGAAGTAGGATAGACGTCCGCAACCTTATCGAGGCTAGAAAAGACGGAAGTCAAACTTTCGTCAATCGCGAGAAAATAATGAATCCTTCGGCACCCTTTCCCGATGCATCGATACACTATCGATAGTTCCGGTCGATGCTTTGAAACCTATTATCGTAACAGCCCTAATTAAAACTGGTTGGAATTTGCGCGATGGCATAGGTAGATATCATGCACCAATGGGGGGGGGGGGAGTATAACCACCAACCCCCCCCCCCCC